>PVIH01010879.1:0-31930 GCA_004025045.1 Sigmodon hispidus
ACCCCATTTTTTGATAGGGTTATTCAAGGTTTTGGGATCTAAATTCTTGAGCTCTTTATATATCTTAGAGATCAGTCCTCTATCACTTGTAGGGTTGGTGAAAATCTTTTCCCATTCTGTAGGCTGGCGTTTTGTCCTATTGACAGTGTCCTTGGCTTTGCAGAAGCTTCCCAGCTTCAGGAGATCCCACTTATTCATTTGAAAACACCATTTTTATAAAGGGCTACTTGATATTCCATCATATGCTTGTTTAATAATGTATTTAAACATTCTCTTATTGTTAAGCATGAAGGTTGTTTCCAGTTTTTAGCTATTATGAGTAATGTTGCCATGGATATCTTTTTACTAAATCCTCAAAAAATCTATTATTTCTTTACAATAGAATCCTACCTGTAGAATTATTACAGTAGAAAAGCATAAAATTCAAATATATGTGTATATGCTCACAAATGTGTATGTTTATAATAATAAATAATGCAAAATATTTTTAAAATATATTAGTGTATGGATAAACATACATCATTCATAACTCCAAAACTCAGAAGTTTATACAGTTAATACTTTACTGTATAATTTTTGGAAATGTTTTATGTATATATTGTCATGAGCTTGTCAAATAGATCCTTATATTATTTGTCAAATACTGTTGAGAGAAACATGCTAATACCTACTCTGATTTCTATGATTACCTTGATTACTATTATTAAATAAAATCAATATGTTGAGAAATATTTCTTTGTTCTTTTGTGAGAGTTTATATAACACTAGTGGAAGAATTGATTATACTTTTGCACCTTGATTATGCATTATTTCTTTTGTTAGTGGATTTCCACATTCTTTTCCTGTATTTTTTTATTTTTCGAGGACAAAGTTTCTTAAATTGTAAAAAAATGCAAATAACAATGCAGTTGAAGACAGGAGAAGGTATTGATGGTTGCATATGAAGTAAGTGCAGAGAATATACATGAAAACATTTTGTTTCATAAATAACTACTAATAAAAATTTTAAAATGACAATTTAACAAACACTTATTACTCAAACCAACCATTATTTTAATCTTGGCATATTATCTTTTTGGTATTCCTTGTATTTATTACTTTGTTAAGATACTGTGATGGCTATTCTTGGTTACATTGTTACTATATCTGGAATGAACTAAAACCCAAGCTCCTGGGTACAATTGTTAGGTATTTTTCTTGGTCAGATTACTTACAATGGAAAGACTCACCTTAAATCTTGGCCACACCTTCTAGTGGCAGCCTGGGAGAAAAAAAGTGCTTGTTGGGGCCTCTTTTTCTCATTATTGCTGACAAGCTCATTCCTTGTTTGGTATGAGAGTATTCTTCTTTGGAAGGTATTCTGAAGGATACAGAAGACATCCTGAGATAGTCACCCTTGTGGACCACACAACTTTTGGATTCTTGGATTTTCTGTCAGAACATAGCCATGGTTGGAATAAGGACCAAAGCCTATGTTTCATCAATCGGGTATATATTATATAATGTATATATGTATATATACACATATAGCATATATATGTGTATAATTTCTTTAAAAATTATTATATATATTTTTGTGTCTGAATATTTTGGCAGCACAGAAGTCTGTGCATTATGTGAGTGCCTGGTTTCCACATAGGAAAGAGGAAGGTATTATGGCCCTTTGCACTGGAGTTATAGTTTATGTGTATATATTTCATTATATACATATGTGTGTATATATCCATTCTATCAATTCTACTTCTTTAGAGAACCCTGACTAATACAAACATGCAAGAAGTATATTATAACGCTTTTTTCAAAGCACACTGCATATCAAACCAGAGTTCTACAAATGTGACTTATCCATTTTAATTTTTCTTCCTCATTTAGAAAATTGTCAGGTAGTATACACACATACACAAAAGAACATGCACAGGATGCATGTAATATGGCCTTTTATCTACATTGGGCTTCAATGTCTGTATCATTCAACCTGCTCTTGAAATGCTAATAGTTAGGGCTAGAGAGATGAGTCAATGGTTAAGAGGTTTTTCTACTCTTCCAGAGGACCTGGATCAACTGTTAGTACTCATGGAAAGAATCACAATCTTCTGTAACTCCAGTTCCAGGGAATCTGATGTATTCTTCTGGCCACTATGAGCAACAGGTACTTACTTTGTGCACAGACTGCTCTGCTGGCAAATCACTTAACACACAGAAAATAAGAATAAACCAAGAAAGAAATATTCATAATCAATAATAATGTACCATGTCTTTATATGTCCAAATTGATGCTTATATATATTGTGTGGATTTTATTTGTTCTTTTCCTTATTGAAGTACATTAAGTTTACAGTTATTTAAATGAGTATCAAGTTTCAGAGTGTACAAGAAAAGTTATTTTTATCATAAATACATATGTTCTCCTCAACTGCCTTCCTCCCCCTCCCCCTGCTGTACAGTTGTTTCTCTTAATACAGCTCAGTGAAGGAATTTTTTTTTTTGTTAAGCCCGTCCCTCTTTAGCTCCCTACAGTCAGTAATATATATATTTTTATTTATTTTATTTAATATAAATAATATATTTCATCACTATAGTGCCCTGTTCTATAAAACAAATGTCTCCTTTTTCTTCTCACTTCCTGCACTGTGGCTGTGAAGGTTTGAAAAGGGGTCAGAATAGACTTTATGTTTTTTCTTGTCTACTTCTTCTTTTACTTCTTTTTCACTCTTGGTTCTGGCAAAAAGGAAAAGGAGAAATAAATATATTGGTTTTTTAAGGGTAAAAATAGAATGCCTGTTCTGGGATGGTTGTGAGCACATTCCTGGGTCTCTGATTTAATTGTGTAGCAGCAGCCAGCCAATTTCCACAGAAGAATAGCCATTGATATTGTCTGAAGCAGAAGCTCCAGTTCTTGTAGTACAGCAGTCTCTAACAAGGCAGCAGAATCCAATCTCTTACCTTCTATGGCCTCAGACATTGGGGTTAGTGGTTCAAAGTGGGATTTATTGTCTATACCTCTGAAAGCTGGAAACAGAAGATAATGAATGTCAGTATCTCTACTTTGGTTATGGCTTTATGGCAGCTCTCTCTAAACACATTACATGCTTTCACTAATGACGAAGGAGAATTCTAACCAAACACAAGATTTCAGTTTCTACCATTATATCTGAATTAATTGAAGTTATTCTCCTGGGCCTGAGAATTGGAAAAGGATATCTGTTCTCCAGAAACTCATACTTGTAGTTCTTTTCCAAAGTGTAAGGCAATGGGTGATAGGGATGTGTCTACTCAACTGAAATGCTGCCTTTGAATAGCTTCCCATGAGAGAGGACTGTAGAAGTGTTTCTAATGGAAGATACCCAGAGGAGTACCTATTGAGTCATATATCACATACATTTAAAATTTTACCACATACTGCCACACTACATTCCAGTTCACATCTCATGGCAGTACATGAGATTATTTCTCTCAGTCTTCAGTAATACATTATAGGATTTCTTATCCTATGGATTAAAAAAAAAAAACCTTGTCATCTTAAATTTACTAATCTCTGCTTTATGTTAAAAAGGAATACATGTCAATTAGTTTTCCTCCTCAAGTGTCAGTACTTGTCATTTTACTTAAGTATCTGAGACTAGAGCATCATTTTAAGAGAATTTTGATATTCTGTTATACTATAATTCTAGCTCCCCTTTAATGACTAGTAGACTTACAGTCAGGACACTCTTCAAATTTTAAATATAATGTGGTCCACTCCTATTTAACATTTGGTGTTTCCAACTGCATTTCAGACAAATTTTAAGCTGATAGGTGTGCCCACTCCTTTAGTATGAACCTTCTGTGTACATGCTCAGGCCATTCATCCTCCTTGCCTACCCATAATCAATGTGACAGATGCAAACTGAGCCACCTGTAGCTAATCAATATCTTATTCTTTCTTATGACTTCCTGCCTTGACACACTTCTCCATTTCTTTCTGAAAGGTTCTCTACCTCTAATATTCTAATCTTTTCAGAGGACTATATTTTTGTGCTATGTGCTCTAGTAACTCTTGCTGAGTATTTTCTATATGGATTCCTAATTATTTCTAATCCAATGATTGTGTTATTTCTTTGTGGGCAGGGATAGTTTAATGATCCTTGATATTCTAAAATTTAGCACAGTGCCTTGATGAATGTGAATAACTGTAAGACATAAGGACCACAGTAAGCGTGTTATTAACTATCTGGACATGGTTAAGCAGAGATAGTAGCCAAATCTTAAGTAATGAAATTGGCAACTGGGAAACTAAGGGAACAGATTCTGAATTGAGACATAAGATGGGTGTTTTAGCTAGCTATTGCTGTGAACAGACAACATGACCAAGGTATCTTATAGGCAGTGATTTTTCTGTCATGACTGCTTGTTCCCATGTAACCAACACAGAGATTTATTATTACTTATAAACGCCCATACAACAGCTTATGCTTGTTATTAGCTAACTATTGCATTAAAATTAACCCCTATTTCTTATCTATGCTTTGCCGTATGGCTTCATACCTTCCCTCAGTACAGCATGTTCATCTTGCTTCTCTGTCTCCTCATGAGTTTGCTGACTCGGCCCTTCATTCCAGCAGCCTCAGTTTGATTGTCCCACCTATATTTCCCACCTGGCTATCGGGCAATCTGCTTTTTATTAAACCAATTCAAGTGACAAATATTTACAGTATACAAAAGTATTATTCTACAGCAGAAACTCTTATAAAGAAAGCATTTAATTGGGGTGGCTTGTTGTCTTAGCTTAGGTTTTTATTGCTGTGAAGAGATACCATAACCACAGTGACTCTTTAAATAAACATTTAGTTGAGGGGTTCCCCTACAGTTTCAGGGGTTCAAACCAATATCATCATGATGGGTTGCATGGAAGTGTGCAGGCAGACTTTGTACTAGAGCTGAGAGTGTTACATCTTGTAGGCAGCAAAATGTTAACTGACTGTCACACTAGATGAAACTTGAGCAAAAGAGACCTCAAAGCCCCCTCCTATAGTGATATACTGTAGGGAGCCGGGAGCCCGGTCAAGCAGGCAAGATGGTGCCGGGTGCCGGTTTCCGGTACCAAGGCACGGCCAAGGCGATAAACAACATATCTGCGCATGTCCCCCGGTAAGTTTCCACTCTGTGAGCCAAGCCCTCTGACCCTGCATCATATCAGGCGAGAGTTCGCAACCAACCAGAAGGGGAGACGGAAGAGGTGAGGGCTTGACAGTATAAAAGCCGGCTCCTGGCAAGGGGTCGGGGTCTTCCCATTTTCTAGAGCTCTAGTAAACTTGCTGCAGAAAAATCCAAACTGCGTACTGCGTTCTTCTTTGCGGGCGAAGACAGGGCGCGGGACAATATACTTCCTCCAACAAGTCCATAACTCCCAATAGTGCCACTCCCTTTTGGGGGTGTTTTTTCTTCAAACATTCTACTCCTTGGTTCCCAAGATTTATCACCTTATCATAATACAAAAATGAATTCAGTATAACTTTAGAATTCCCCATAGTCTATAACAGTCTCAAACTCCTTTCAAAGTTCAAAGTCTTTTCAGAGATTCGTGCAGTCTCTTAACTGCAATTCCCTGTAAAATAAAAATAAAAATTTAGATCACATACTTCTGATATACAGTACCATAGGATATACATCACCATTCCAAACATAGGTAGAGAAGCATAGTGAGGACATACTGGACAAAAGAAAGACTAAAATCCAGCTGGGCAAACTTCAAACTTTGAATCTCCATGTCTGATGTCAAAATATTTGTCTTCAGATCTCTAACACTATTCAGTTTTGACTGCAACATATTTCTTCCTCTTGAGCTGTTTCTATTCCCTGTTAATATATCTCCTTGGCAGATATCCCAAGACTCTGGCATCTTCAACTTAGTTTGTCCAAAGCAATTGAGGCTTCAATTTTGAAGCTTCACACAAAGGCTTCTCTACTAGACCTCTATTCAGGAAAACCTTCATATATTCTACTTATTAATCTATTTATCTCCTTGAACATAGGATTTAGCTGCATTCCACTTCTTGGCGCTCATTTTCTCCTTAAAATTTACATTTTACAATTTGCTCTGCTCAGCCCATTCCTTTTCACTATACATCTTCATTAGTTACTACTAAAACCACACAACAGAGTCTATACTAGGCTGTTTTTCAATTTCTTCTGCCAATGGAATTAATCCAAAACTCTTCACGTTAGCCTCAGGCAGACTCTTCAAACAAGGGCAAAAATCAGCCACATTCTTCACCAAAATATTATAAGAGTGATCTATAGGCAACATACTAAAATTCTTGTCTTTTGGAACTCCTTGAGTGAGCCACTCACGGTTCATCACATCACACTCATCACCACTGTCTTCCATGCTCCTACTAGTTTTGTCAACTAAGCAGGGCTTGAAGCATCCCTTTGCTTTCCTAACCCAAAGTACCAAAAGCATATATTTCTCCAAAGAATAACATAGTCAAGCCTATCACCGCAATACCTCACTCGAAGTACCAATTTCTGTCTTAACTTAGGTTTTTATTGCTGTGAAGAGATACCATGACCACAGCAACATTTATAAAGAAAAAAAAACATTTAATTGAGGGGACTACTTGCATTTTCAGTGGTTCAGTCCATTTTCATCATAAGAGGGAGCATGGAGGCATGCAGGCAGATGTGGTATTTGGAGAAGTAGCTGAGAGCCCTACATCTTACAGGCAATAGGAATTCAACTCTGACAAGAAGTGAAGTTTAAGCAAAAGACCTCAAAGGCCACCTCCACAGTGAAGCACTTCCTCCAACAAGGCTCCACCTATTCCAACAAAGCCATACCTCCCATTAATACCACTCCCTTAGGTTGCTATTTTCTTTCAAACTACCACTGTGGGTAAACATTAGTGATTTAAGAGGAATACCTGACCCAGTCTTGATGTTGGGGTGAGGAAAGAGGATCTGCTAGGAGTAGATGCTGAACTAAGCCATCTTGGGACCTCGAGCTCTTGCTGGGAAGGAGATAAAGAGATGTGGAGAAGAAAGAGTGGCTGGAAGGGGTGGGAGGGGGAAGGGAGCTTGAACAAGGATATACACCGATAACAAATATGACTTTATTCATAATGAAAAAAAGACATTGAATGACAAAAAACAGTTTTGGGGGGCATTTTTTTAAAGCACACATAGCCTATGTTAGACCTTCCCCAAAGTAGTGCTGTCGATAGCTATCACCTGGAAATGTGGCTTGAGTTTCTACAGGGGGCAAAATTACTATAAATGTTTAATGGTGCAAACACTTTCTCATTAAAAGCCTAAACAAGAAAAAAGTAAAAAGAAATGAATCATTTTAGAATATGGTATTTTACAGCTGAGTTATTTTCTCAGAATATAAACAAATAGATATATAATGACCACATGAGTGTCACAATTCTAAGTTGGAGGTTTTCTTCCCTTTTTTATTTGAATCTCTGAAACTGGGTTGGATCCTCATCTATACCAGGATTTAATGTCTAAATGTGAAAGTTAGATATGGTAAAGTTTTAATGTAAAAATGATGCTTCCTTTACCAAAAGAGGTGAGGATTAAATGTGGGATGCTTTCCTTACCAATAAAGTTGAGAATGCTCAGTTTTAAAGATTATGGGGTTTTGAAATTATATAGAACTGAACATTCTAATTTGTGGTGTTATGTTATTTGGAATCTAATGAAGATTGCCTGAAGATTAGAGGACATAGCCATAGAGGTCTATCAGTGATGGCACACACCCTTAATCTTAGTACTCAAGAGGCAGAGGCAGACAGGTCTCCTGAGTTCAAGATGGGATACATGGAATTATTCAGCCCAAAAGAGAAACAGAGCCAGGTGGTGATGGCACACACCTTTAATCCTACCACTTGGGGTCACATACTTTATTCCCAGCACTAAGAGGTTTGAGGTAGGAAGTTATGTGGTTGGGAAGAGAAAGAAATATAAGGCAGGAGGAGACAGAGATCTGTCCCTGTGCCTTCTCATTCAGCTGAGGACTCACAGAAATCTAGATGTATCTCTGCCTCTGTTTCCCAAGTGCTAAGATTAAAGGTGTATGTCACCACTCCGTGGCCCCTATGCCTAACTTTGTGGTTGGCTCTGTCCTCTGAACTTCAGGTAAACTTTATTTCGTATACTAAACTAATTGGTAAAGAGAAGTAGTATTTTATAATGTAGGAATTATCACAAAAATCTTGGCGTGTAGCTGAGGTTTTTACACAGACAGGAGAAGAAAAAAAAATTCAAGTATCAAATGGGAAAAAGTGGAGAAAGATAAAATAAAGTGTCTTTATGATTTTATGTCATACTTGTTCATGTTAATTACATTCCCCCCTGGAGCCTGGTGATCATTTGCAAGGTGGTGGCAGTTACTCTAAGTATTTGTGCCAAAGTAAGCTATTTTTGGCTGTGGCTGTTATGTGATTTTCTTTTATTTAGTCTCTTCAGGTATTATAATTAGTGTTGGATACAAAAACTGTCTAGACTTTTCAAACTCTTAATTCATTTATCTGTACAATATTTAGACAAATTATTTAATAATTATGCCTAGTATAAAAAGATTTTGGCACTACCATAGCTAACTCTTAATTGGTTATTTAAAAATAACTTTTACTAAATTATTCTTTGATAAGTTATAGATGTATGTAGTAAATCTTAATTGTTGTACCATCCATTCTCAGAGTCCTCCAGCCTTATTTGTCCTTTCTTTTCCATAAGTCCCTTTCTCACACTCATATCTCTGTTTAATTTTGTGTCTGATTGAGTTTAACAGATCATTTCTATCAACATGGATTTGGAGCTGCTGTCTGTAGGAGGTTTGTGGGCTTGGCAGTAGGTACACAAATGGAAACAATGACAATCCTTCCTCTAGAATCCATCAGTAGCCAGTAGTTTAGTACAAAGAGATGAAGTCCTCTAGATCCATCCCCTACTGATTGTTTAATATTGACATTATTGTGCAGACCCATTGCAGATCCATTGTTGCTGCTGTGGGATCATGGCTGTTTTGAATGTTCAATGCCTAATAGGAAACATTTCACAGCTCTTCTACTGTTTAGCTCTTATATTCTTTCTACTTCTTCTTTCTCAATGATCCCTAAGCTTCAGAGGGAATGATAAAATTGTTCTGTTTAGGGCTGAGCACTTGATTTCTAGCATCTTCAGCAGACATATATCCAGAGATGCATTCATCATAGTTCACTACAAAGAAAAGCTTCTCTGATTAAAGCTGAAATTAGCATTTGCCCATAGGTATAAGCTTACCTATTTAGAAACTAGATTGGTATTATATCAGTTTAGCTAAACAATAGTACACTCACCCCTAGGGCCTTAGAATTTTTCAGGTTTGAGTTTTATAATTTTAAAATTAAATCAACTCAATTATATTTTATAGAATCAAGCTTCCTTCAGATATTGCCCTAGGTATCTACAGTCTTCAGTTTTTGCCTCTGTTTTCTGAAACTACTATGTTTAACTTGCTAAGTAAGAAGTTGCATATGTGGAGATGTTTACACAGATGAGCTGGGATGGACTTGAATACTCTCCTATTATGGCCTCCTGCATGGCATGGATACTATTGATTTGAATAGCTGAATTGGCCAATAGCAGATATGTTAAATAAAAGTATCCCAACAGTCTGCGGGTGGCCATTCACAGGAAGACATGGAAACACTGTAATAGAATTTTGTACACAGCCCAAGTTAGAAAATCTATAGAAGGGGAGCCCCTCTCCTGTCTTTAGAATATGTTGGTTTTAGCACTGACTGTGCTTCCTTCAAGAAAATTGCTGCTTTCTAAGAGCTGGGAAAGTTACTCTTGGAAAACTGGTGTATCAGAGTTCAATGGAAGATAATACATGATGAAAATTATGGCATAGAAAATTTACTGTACAAATTAGACTTTATAGATTTGAAAAAGAAACTGAATTATCAAAAGCTGTGAAAATGATAGTTTAAGATTATGAGTATTTACAAGAGAGATAGAGAGGGAAAGAGAAGTGCCGTACTCAGTCTAGTACAGGTGAAAGTTGGAGCCTGTAGGGAAATATGGAAGATAGGAAGGTGGTAGGTATAAGGTGAAGCTGGTTATGTTGGCCCCATGGCTGACAGGACTGGAAGTTTGTAGCAATATATCAGGTAGTATGACAGGGATGCTTTTCACCAGTAAAACTCCTGGTCAAGAAGAAAAACCAGACACAGAGGAGGAAAGATAGACCAGCCAAAATGTGCTGGGATGCTGCATCTATTTTTTCAATATACCTGAGCTTACAGAATGATTATGATGTCTGCTGCTTCTGAAGTCTCTCAAAACATAGTTTTGAAGTATTCTACCCCATGACTATACAGATATAGGGACTCTAGGAAATGTATTTATCAACATAATCAAATGGAAAGCTTACCAATCTGTTTCAGACTACCCATCCTTTGCCAAGTCAGCACACGTATACATCTCTTTCACCCATATTTAACTTTAAGAAAAGCAATAAGAGAAAGAGAGCTTCTAATGTGGTATACCCCATGCCTCAGCAAGACTGCACAACCTTCTTTACAAAGAGGCATTCCCAGACTCACTGTACCATTTTATTTTGTGTGTGTGTGGGGGGGGGGAGGTGGAGGAGGTACTGTTTAAACATCAGTTTATTCCTCTTCTAGAAAAATCACAATCTCGGCTGGCATTCAATACCATAAATACCAAGATGTAAAATTACCTTTGAAATAGAAAATAAAGGAAAAGTGGAAAAAAGGGAATTATTTGTTACTTGAATAAACATGCTCACCTCCAAACAAGGGAACATACTCATGGCTACTGCAGTTTATTTATTTGCAAATGTATACTGAGCTGCAGTTTTCAGGTTCAGCTTCAGTCTTGCAATATCTTTTGTTATATTTCTCACCATTCACAAGAACTTAGCTATTAACATTTCCTTGCCTATAAGGATGACCCAACCCTTTATTAATTTAAGTGTTTGCTATAATTTTCAATTTAGTTTGGTCAGATTGAATGGAGGCAACTAAAACATGCAATAAAGGAGGCTTTCTTCTCCAGCCTCTTCCCTTCATCTAATTTCTGATTTCAGGACTTCAGCGATAATGTAATTTTCAATTTTTACCATCTCAAGGAGATCAATGTGGCCAGATGGCAATTATGACTTTAAATATAATACTATAAGCACAGTGTCCCCTTGTGAATATTCTTTGGTTCCTCTAGGAACTAGGACCTAGAAAATGAGAGGGCCAAATATCATAAACAAGGAAGAAGTTTTGATGGATGACTACTAGAAGTAACAGAAAGTGCCATTATTATTTCCACCTACTGGATCCTAACCACTGAATACTGGTAAAGAAAATACATCAGGAAACATTAGTTGCAGAGAAAAGGTTAATTAACACATCTGGGGTAAGAGCAACTTAGTACTGAGCAGTGTTGTCACTTAGAATTTTAAGTGTACAAAAGTTTATTTTGTAATTCAACTAGCCCTGAGGACCTAGATGCTACATGTCATTTACTCATTTTATTGCTATAAAAAAATCTCATTGCAAAAGTACTTTAAAGGATATAAGAAATAAGTGGTTTATTTTGTGTTACAATTTTAGGTTACTGTACATCATTACAGGGATGTCATGGGTGCTAGAGGCAATTGGTTTTACTGCATCAACCATCAAGAAGAAGGGAGAGAAGAATGCAGGTTCTCAGCTGGCTTTCTCCCAGTTATGTAGGACATGAGCTCAGGCAAAAACTGTTGATGCCTAATTTAGGGTTGGTCTGCTCACTTCAATGATTCTGTCTAGAAACTTCTTCATAAACATACCCAGAGATTTGTTTCTGAATGATGAATCCCACCAAGTTGGCAACCAAGATTAGTCATCACACAACAGGAAATTATATGAGTATGAAGCCATCATGGTACTTTATTTGCTAAACATAACTTCCATGGTCAGAAGCAAAACTATGTGTTAATATCAGTATGGTTTATCACAGCAAGGAAAGGGGATAGAGGGATGGATACTGCAGACATATTATAACCATAAAATTGATTACATGTAGATATAATTTTGAGCTAGCTCAATGACATTGTCAACAGACATCAAATTGATTTTGTTGTCCAGCCCATTAGTTTTACAGAGAAAAACAGTCACCAGAAAAATTGTGGAGAGCAGGTACCAAGAGATGCATTAAGTTACTTTGTCAACTCTGATTACAGTTACTACCAAACTGGATGCATAATAATCATTTAGAAGTTTGTAAAGGTTCATCTTCTTCTTCATGATTTAGATTAGTCAAGTAGAGCTGACATATGAACATAGTCCCTGCCCCTTGACTAAGTAGGACACTTATGACACAATTAATATTTCTAATTTTAACAATATTATATTTAATAAGAGTATTATTTTGTTAAGCTCAGACAAATGTAGCACCAGGCAGATTCTATGCCACTTTTTTTATAACCACACCTCTTACTTTACATGTCTGGATACCATTGTGGGGAGTTCCAGTTTCTGAGTAGGAATGATAACTTTTCATGATGGAACAGAGGAAAATATCAGAGGCTCAGCTAAAACCTATTGTTTCCACTGATATGAATCTGGATCAAACACCATAATCACATGGCATCTATAGGATAGACTCTGACTGGCAGGTCATAATGACGTTTATGATCATATGACATTCTAAAGTCTCAGACATTTAGAATCAGTCCAAATGAAATGTTCAATGCTCCTTGGAATGTCAGGATGTGTCTACTTCTACCATCATTACATTGGTTGGCGGTCACTAGAATTACAGAATTAACTCTGTCAGTTAATGTGATCTTTTTCCAAGGTGATCTTGCTAAGGCTCAGTTTGGGTATTAGTTGTGAGCTCCATATCCATGTGACAGTTCAAAGATATTTATGGATTTATCCTTGACATAATATTTCTTTAATTATAACTCATCTCTCATTTGCTCTTCTATTATTTTTGTTTTCAGTGGACATATCAAATTTTAATATGTATTCAACTACTTCTGTTACTGCTCTGCTTCTAAGCCTCATCAAACTGAGTTCTAAGGAAAAATAAACTAATCACTCATTAGAAAATTGTGCACTGCTCTTTAGGATGTGGAATAGTGTGGGGCAGGATCCTGAAGATTCATAGATTTAATGGGGAACTTTAATCACAGGCCCTTATCTCTCTGGCCTTCATGGCCTTCTTCAAGTAAGACATGTACAACTTTAGGACAAAGACTAAAGCCTGGAATGCTGTTTTATCTCAAGACCCATTGAATTATTTATCCAACAGCACAATGGATTGTTCCATTAAAATTTGTAATGTACGTGGGCATTGTATGATTTAGATGTTTCTTGACTGGATTTTGTACTCAAGTTTTCATTGACTTAGGTCAATCTTAATACATGAACAAAAGATGAACTTTTCACCAAGAGCGGTAAGCATAATGCTCCTTTATGCCTTAGAATTTCTAATATTGGGCAAATAACATCAGTCTCTGAAATCTCTAGATTAATTCAATGTCTATAATAAAATAGCAACAATTTTCTGCTATTTGCTTTCCTCCTACATGGTGTAGTTGTATAAAATCATAAATGATGTCTGAGCTCTTCATAGCTTTCCTTCAACTATGCACTTTAGATGCTTAGTAATCATGGTGACCTCTAGTGATTGGGTTCATCATCCCTTCATCATTACACTTGACTTTTAGACTTTAATAAAGTGACTTGTTCCTTCATTACCCATGTTTTATTTTACCCAATTCATTTGTTTTCTCAGAATTCAATCTGTGCTCCATATTTGTGATTTGCATACTTGAGTCCCAGTCTATTATTTTCTGATATATAATCCAATATTTTCAGATATCTAGTACATATTTTACCTAATAAATAATTCATTATATGAAAATTAATACATTTTGTATGACATGACCAGGTATTTCTTTTTTATTCTCCCACTTATGCAAATGATAGCCCCTTCTTCTATTGCTCAGGGTTAAAATTTTGGGATTACACCTGACTCTTCCCTTTCATTCTCCCTTTATATAAAATAAGTTCAAGTTTTGTAATTTATGGTTTAGCTTGATTTGTTCTTCTAGAAAACATCCTATGATCACTATGTTGCAGAATATATGACATTAGGCAGATGGGGACTAATGGGGAGGTGTATGCTGAGGGTTTGACCCAGCTATGGACGATAGGCCTTTGTTTACAGTAGTTTCAAGGCTGTATGACACTTATTGTGAATTATTACAGGGTACAGTTAACCTGGATATTGCTTATATTAAATGACCATGTCAATATGAAAGGTCATGTTTTGGAGTTGACTCTGTCAGTTTTAGCTGACTGGATCCATTAGTAACTTCATCCCCTGCTATTTCATAGAAGCATTGAGATAGCTGCTCAAAATGTATGTTTGTTCCACATATCAGTTGTAATTAATCTATGTACTTGTTTCCATTATTTTCTTTTTATTATTTTTTCCTTCCTCATTATTTGTTTTTTTTTTGTCTTCCAGTTTATGCCAGCTGCTTGCTATAGCAACTCAAAAATCTAATAAATTCTAAACTTTGTCTAGTTTCTTCTTCTTTTTTTTTTTTAAAGCATGTACTTACATGTAGGACAACTGAGAAAAGTATAGTGAATGGATGAAATCAACTGTATGATAAAATGCCTCAATTACCATTAGTTGCTGTCAATCAGAAATTTACTTAAAAAATTCAAATGCTAGCATTGACCAGAAGATTTTAACAGGTTTACTTTCAATTGCTATAAGGCTGAACTGTTGAAATGTGTTCACAAAAAATTTTTACTTGTATTAATGCTTTATATCTTGCATTTATACTAAAAATTCACAAAAAATCTATATGTATGTGTTTGTGAGAATGTGTATATATGTGTGTATACAATGAAGTACACAGCTTTATAGTGAGAGGTAATGGGGAGAATATTTTCTATCCCACATGAAGTTTTAAAGTACATTGGTTAAATGCATAAAAGTTACTAGCTAAGCATAGGAAGCTATAATGTAATTAGAGCTGTAGCCCCAAATTATTTTTCAGAAATGTCTGCTCTCACTTTTCTTTTAAAAGTGATTCTTATTTTTGTCTTTTTCATCTCTCTTGTGACATTCACTAAGCTCAGTCCAGCATTCTCATATCCCCTTTCTTCTATAAATACATGCAGCCCTCAGTTTATTGTAACCAATTTTCTCTCTTCATTATCTCAGTGGATACAGTATGAATATTTGATCCCTAGTTGTTCACAAAGACTCCATTTATTCTTTAGAAAGGATGGTAGTTGAAAGGTGAAGACAAATGATGAAACCTAATCATTATTTATAAAACATTTCTGAACTGCATCTAGTATTTTTATAGCTTAACAAATTTGAGATTCATAGTTTGGAAAGCATCTTAATAGTATACCTACCTAAGAAACATTATTAAATTCTTTTAACATACTTGCAAAACCCATTAGCAGATATATGCGAAGTTTAAATTAATCATAAATGTATATAAATATGTGTCAAATTAATGTATTACATTTATATAATACTCTTTTAAAAATGAGGATTATAATAATAACCAGTGTCTTGATTACAAATTAAATGATTATTTGATGTAATGAAATACTGCAACAATTACTAGAGAATATATTCTATGTTGATCACTTGTAGATTCAAGGATGGTAATAAATGAATTATTTATACCAAGGAATTTGAAGTATATGTTAAAAACAATGAACTTACCACAATGTACTGTTATTATTGTATATAAAATAAATTGAAGATCAGAGTTATTGATATTTCTGTATGTTGGAGATGCTTTAGCCAACAATTCATACAGATTATTGTCTGTCTGTAAAATCTGTACAGGATAAATGGAAGTAGAACAAGGAGAAAAGGGATAAGGGAAGATCTAACCCGAAGGCTGGTGAAGGAAAAAAACCTGTGCAGAAGTGTAGTGCTCATGCATGAGACTCACCAAAACAACAACAACAAAACCTTTTAAAAAGTGGTTAGAGGGGCTGTAGAGATGGCTCAGAGGTTAAGAGCACTGACTATTCTTCCAGAAGTGCTGAGTTCAGTTCCCAGAAACTACATGGTGGCTCACAACCATCCATAATGTCATCTGGTACCTTCTTCTGTATACTGTGTACATAATAAATAAATAATTCTTTTGTTTTAAAAAAAAAAGTGGTTAGAAACAAACCTACATGACAAAATATGGCAAAAGCTACTCCATCTATGATGATTGAGAGTTTTGCTGGGCTGGCAACCATGGTCTTTTAGTGTCTGTATAACATCTGACCAGGATCTTCTGACTTTGATTGTTTCCATTGAGTCGTCTGGTGTTATTTTGATGATTTTACCTTTACAGGTAACTTGATCTTTTACCTTTTTAGCTCTTAGTATTTTTATATGATCTGGAGGTTTAGTGGCTTGATTATGTGGAGAGCAGACCTTATCTGAGTGTTTCTTCTATTTGCTATTCTGTAATCTTCTTGAATCTTCATAGACATTTTCTTCTTTAGGTTGGGAAAGTTTTCTTCTATGATTTTGTTGAATATATTTTCTGTGCCTTTGAGCTGGTATTCTTCTCCTTCAATTCTGATTATTCTCTGGTTTGGTGTTTTTATTGTTTCCCAAATTTCCTGGATATTTTTGTGTTAATACTTTTTTGGTTTTAGTGTTTTCTTTGACTGACATATTTATTTCTACAAGTGAATCATCTACTCCAGAGATTTTTCTCTTCTATCTCTTGCATTGTATTGGTTATACATGCTTCTGCAGTTCTAGTTCATTTCTTGAGGTATTCTATTTCCAGAATTGCCTTGGTTTGTGCCTTCTTTATTGTGTCTATTACAATTTTTAATTCCTGGAATGTTTCCTTTACCTGTTATCTTTTTCTTGGTTTTCCTTAACTTTTTCAGGGATTTGTTAATCTAGTTTTTTATTTATACTTTTTTCTATTTCTTTAAGGGATTTTTTAATATCTTATTTTAAGGCTTCTATTATCTTCATAAAGTTGTTTTTAAGGTGGTTTTCTTCTGCTTCCTCTGCATTTTTATACTCAGATCTTAATGTTTTAGAGCTAACAGATTCTTCTGATGGTGCCATGTTATTATTTGTGTTTTTTTCACTGATGTCTATCTATTGCTTCTTTGATTCACTGTAGGATTTGTCTGAATCTTTGGTAGTTGATTTTGGTACAATCTGTTCTGGGTGTGCCTGTGTCTCCAAAAGGCTCTCTTGGACCAATATGGTTCTTAGTCTACTCTTAGTCAGCTCTCAGTCAGCTGTATGGGTTGGGTTTCCAGTTGTCCTAGAGGTCACTGGGGTTGCTATGTGATGACATGGGTTATGGCAGGTGGGGTTTTGGCCATCAGATATCCAGTAGGCTGGGTTTTGGTAGGGTTTGGGCTTGCAGAGATTCTCCCTGCTGATTTTGGTTTAGGGTGGAGCTGGGTCGGGGTGGGTCTCCAAGAGCTGTGTCCCTGGGCCAGGCTTTGGAGATTGCTATCTCCATTTGTCCTGGGTTTAAGGGGGTGCCACTCACCTCCTAGTCAATTCTGGGTCAATTATCTGTGGGTTTTTATTTGTCAGGAGTTCACTGGACCATGTGTAAAACTTGATTTTAAAACTTTGTCTGCCCAGGTTGTCCCTTTATGCTATTGTGGTGAAACATTTCTTAAGACTAGATGCTGTCTAGAATTTATTAACACACCAATCCCTTCATAGTAGTTTTGCAACTTTGATTTGGTTAATACTAATTACAAAACTGTAGAGTGTCAAGGGACCTTGAATGATATACAGGGATAGAAAGCATGACTTGTTTGTTCATAATAATAATAATAATAATAATAATAATAATAATGATAAAGAAAAAAACAAAACAAAACAAAAACTGTAGAGTGCCTAGGACTCTCAACTTTAATCCCAGCATGTCACAGAAACTGTCCTGAAGACAGCTTCTTTAAGCATGTATTATACAGTGAGATTTTTCCATTCCAGCATTTTGCCTATAATTCCTTGATTTAAGGAAAGGGCATGCTAGTTGATAGGAATACTTCAATGAGCAAAATAAAACTTTGTCTTCAAATGTTCAAAGCATGGTGTGGATTCTTAATGTACCTTGTATCCTCTAGAGAAGTTTTGTCCATAGAATTGAAGTAGAGGGTCTTCCAGCCTACCACATAACTTTGTTTGCACAATTTTTGTTATAAGGCCTTTTAGTTTGGTAGCCAAAAAAAAAAAAAAAAAAAGATACAGAGAAGTAATAAGGTACTGTTTTTTTCTTTTTAAGAAATAGGGTTTTTTTTTTCCACTCATAAATAGGTGTTATGAAGTTTGTGAGAGGACAGAATGGGAGCTCACATTAAGAACAGATATTAGACACATGAAAATATGATAACTTGAGGCCAAGGGTGGATACCAAATGTCCCTCATTTGTTGTGAAGATCTGGCCAGAAGAAGAAAAAGAATTCATCTACAAACACAGAACAGATGGTGTTTAATTGGATAGAAATGGAATAATTATGTTAATAAGTCCGTTTTATAGTCAGAGATGGCTTTTAATTCTTTTTATGGGTCTGAAATTAAAATATGTCCACATTATTTGGACCTTGACACCATCCATTTTTTCCGTGAGCCAAACATGTTTCACATAGCCGAGACGTCACTCATAAAGAGTAGGTCAGTAGGTAGTCCTCCTTATATGACACTCATGTGTGCTTACCTAGCTGCTGTTCTCCTTTAGGATACAAAGATCTCTCAACATTAAGTTTTAATTGCATTTCCATAATTGTTGTTTAAATGTTTGGCATTCATTTTTAGGAGCTGATTATTCTATGGTAATCAGTGCTCACTTTAAATAAGAAAAAATCAAATAAACAATCACAACAACAAGAAAAACAGAATTCTTCATGTATTTATTATAGTCAGAGACTAAAGTAGGAAGTACCTTAAATCACTTTGCTAACCTATCTCTTGATGTCTAACACAGGAGCAACACAGACTGCCTATGCTTACACAACTTCCATGGATGCAAACAAAAATCCACTCTGATTTGTTTTGGAATCAATTTAATTTGTGAAGACAGTAAGGCTCTGCCAATAAGCAACAAATAGAATCCTGTTTTTGAATGAGTATAGGCTATGCTATGAAGATACAGCTTCTCTTCTATATATTGGGGCTGAAAAATTATGTTCAAGAACCTTCCCTGATGATAAAATGCAGGAGATTGCTGCTCAGAAACTCTAATTTTTTAAGGAAAAGGTAGCAAAAGAAGGAAAACTTTCAATTTTTTTGAGAAATGTGATTAATCTGTGTACAATAGAGCCATCTTAATGAAATAAAGTATGTTTGGGATTTGGTTCTGCTGGAGATTTAACAAGAGAATGAATGTTAGTGGACTGTTTCCCCAGTGATTTGGGGAAGCTTCAGATTTGCTAGATAAGTGATTCATAAGTTTATAAGGTAATTGTTGGCATTATACAGAAGATTCATGTAAACGCATATAGATTAAATAACATGAAAACCTTATGTCATAGTCAGCATTGACTGTCAACTTGACACAGCCTAGAATCATCTGACAAGACAGTTGGGTAACTATTATTGAGTAACTGTCTTTATCAGGATGGTCTGTAGATATGTCTATGAAGGAATCTTTTGACAGTCTTAACTGATTTAAGAGGGTCCAGGTCACTGTGGGTGATACCATTCCCTAAGGAGGTAGTCCTAGGCTGTAAGCATGAGGCTGTGAGTCAACCAGAGAATTAGATAGCAAGGAGTTTCTCCATGTTTCCTACATTAGGGTTCCTACTTTGAGTGCTTGCCCTGTTTTCCTTCAATGATAGACTGAACCTTGTATGTGTAAGCCAAAGAAACCTTTTCCTCCCCAAGTTGCTTTTGGTCAGTATTGTGTCAGCAACATAATGGAAGTATATTTCCTTGAGTCTTAAGTATATCTCTGTTTTTATGTGACCATAAATTACCCTTGTAATAATTGATAGACTTTTCTGAATACCTTAGTATATTTAAATTTCATTTTGTTAGCATATATTAATTATACTCATTAGTGGAATTCATAATTTTGACATAGAATTGGGTATTTGAAATCTATGGTTTAGAACAAATAAGAATTCTAATGTTTTTGGTTTCAGTTTCACTACTCAATAAATTATAGATTTGCTTTGTTCTTACAGTTAAAGGAATTTGATCAAAATTAAGTATCAATCCTAAAGATAACTATTATCAAGATATTTTCCAGTTTGGTTGGCAGGAACTTGATTATTGGAAAGATCTTTCATTTCATCATTGCACCCTTAAATAACTAAATCTTGTCCCTGTGTACCTGGTTTGCCTTTAGAACTCTATGCATTGTTGCAGTTTAGCACCAATCTTAAAGGATTGGAATCATTGCAGATATATTTCAGATTGTCCTTGTGTGGGCTTCATTTTGTTATCATCTGAGGAAGGATTAGTTCTAGAATGCAGATGAGGAGGGTCTAGTTTTGTTTAGAAATGGTAAGACTGCTGCTGTGGTAAAAGAACTGATACAGAGTTGGCTCTAGGCTGTTAAACTGTTCTACCCTCTTAGCACACAGTAGGTTTTCTCAGGACATTGTCTCCAGCTTTGATTTCCATTTTTTATGTTTCGCATTTCAGTAGTTTTGACAACTTTCCTAATCATTAAATTCCTTTCATCCTTCTACAATGAAGAGAACAACATTTCTATGCCATTCAGGCAAACTCAAATACTATATATGCTTAGGACTTAACCCTACAAATGCATCAATATAAACCTTCTAAAAAGATTGGTAAAAGCAGGAAGGCCAGCTTAGTTGATTGTAATGAGTTTAATTGATTGTAATAATGGTGAGTATAATGATTATAATTCAAAAGAACCTGTAGTGAAACTTCAAAAATGTTAATGTAAAAAGCCATCACAGAGAAAATCTTGTTATATCATATATTCAAGTAGAATGAGGCTCAATTTCCAGACTTCTTTTATGTTCTCCTATAAGGTGACTACTCTTGCTTTGTGGTACACACCTAAATGTACACTGAATCCTTTCTTTTGTTTTTACTTTTCTGCCTTTGTCCTCTGACTTCCTCCGACTGTACTCATTATAGCAGAGGTTCTGTACACAAGCAGCAAACTAATGCCAACTATATTAAAATATACTTATATTGGATATCAGATGCCCCAGAAATTCTGATTCAAATATTCTGATGGAAGCACCAGGCATTCATATTGTTTTTAAAGGTCCCTAAGTAATTCTAAAGGTCAGGATAGAAACCCTGGTTCTTGTTATTTGGCTTGTTCCCAGCCGCTCCCTTAGATACTGCTTACAGAACTCTGTGGGGTTCATACTTTAAGGCATGCATATTAGTAATCTTCCAATTCTTCCTAAAATTACGGTTTACAGCCCAGTCATGCAGTCTGACATATCAAGCTGAGGAATACAAACTACTAGCCTGAAACCTCCATTCCATCTCTTCTGACACTCTAAAGCATCCTTTCTATAATCACTACCATTACTATTGTTATAGTAATAGTTTTATCATAGATTTTTGTGTGTGTTTGTCCTCTATGTTTAGCTACAATCCAACACAATGACTACAATATATTTATTTGTATCTCATCAAGTACTAGGATAGCTCCTGTAATAGACAAAGAATCTTCACTAAGTTATGGAATATATTAGGTAAATCATTGTAGTGTAGTTGGTTGGATCCCTGAAGATCTCCTTAAAATTCTTCAGTGAGGCAATCATGTATAGAATATGGATGCCATGCATAGATGCTTCCATTTCCCACAGCTAAGTAAGAAAAATGAAGCTAAAAAGAAAACAGACTAAAACAAACATCATTAGCTACTCAGTTTCTTATTTATCCATTTAGGGTTGTTCTACTGAAAATTCCAAGATATTATGAATGTCATGGTAATCCTTTTTATTTTATAGAACATACTATTTTATTACTAAACATTTTTAGTAATTATATATGTTTTCAGTAAAATATAATATTTGTAACACATTTGATTTTCAAAACATGTTTATCCTGTGCTATTACAACTCAGTTGTACTAGAGAGTTATTTCTGATTTGAAAAGCTAATACAGTTTGTCTTGAGACAAACATTGTGAGTTTAGAAACCATGCCTTAAACAGATCCTAACTCTTCCCTACTCTATCTTGCATGGCAAAAGTGGTCTAGGTAATTCTGAAGTGGCACTATTACACCCATTCTATAAACCTTTTTTATTTCTTTGCTTTAGAGAATCTTATGTTAGTCTTATAATAAACTTACAATGACATGTCTAATGTGAGAAAGTCTGTTAAAATGTTTTTGGACATTTTGAAATATTAATGATCATTTGGCTTTTTGATAACAATTTAAAAATAAGCTTGAAGCTCTACAATTAAAATATCCAAGAGAAGTGATTACATTGTGTAGAAATAAACTCTGACATCTACAGCTAACTGATTTTCACAAAGGCACTGAGAGCATATACTGGAAAAAAGACCGTTTCTTTAATAAAAAAAATAGTGTGTGTGTGTATGTGTGTGTGTGTGTGTGTGTGTGTGTGTGTGTGTGTGTATGTTGGGGGAATTGGAAAAATTTTAGTTTCTAGAATGAAACTACACTTTTGTCTCTTACAAGTTACCAAACATGTAGAACACCTAGACTAAGAATTTAAATATAAGAATTAAAATCATGTGACTACTAGAAGAAAGCAAGGAGAAAATGTTGGAATGGGTAAATAATTTTTTTTGGACAATACTCAAATAATACAGTCACAGAGTAGACAGGGACAGCTTCACTGTGGCAGAAGAATAGAAGAAAATTATTGGAAATGGCACATCTTATATAAGCTTAAAGACGAGTAGTCTCCAGAAGCATCTAAGTTTAATTCATTAATATTTTTATTCATTCCCATGAAACCATACTGTTCTGGTTTTCATTGTCCTAGCCTGTCTGCTAACCTCCCTTATTTCTCCAAAGCAGCAGGCAAATAATGCATTTCTGTCTTTTCTTCTAAGTTTTTCCTTTCTTTTTTCATAATGCACTCTTTGTAAAGGGTAGTCACAGTGGAAAAGAACACCATACTGGGAAAGTCACCCATTGTTTGGGCTCATTGAGAAGCTTCCAACTGGGTTTCTCCTTCCACTACTTCAGTCTCAAGCTTGTTTACCTTAGTGTCCTCTAAGGCTACCTGCCTGGTCATGCCCTGGGTCTCCTATCTCTGTAACAGGACTAGAACAGCAAAACAGCCCAAGAGTAAAAACAGTGTGCCCTTGTTATCAATGAGAATGTAACACTCTTCCAAGAGGTGAGGTTTTTTTCCCCATGACATAAAGATGCCTACAGTGAAAATAAAATAAATTGAAAATTCAGCTATGGATATACAGCTAAATTTGGAACTCTAGCTGATTGCCACAGTCTTCAGTCAGTATATGCTGGATGCTGTGAATGTCCAATTTGATAACATTATCTCTACATGTTTTTACTTGTTATTTTACTCTGAAGCCTCAAATCTCACCCAAGGAAGCACTGTGGTCCACTGCAGACTCTGGGCAGTTTTGCCTGCTTCAAGGGTGCATACTTAACTTTTTGCTGGGCTTTTGTAAGACCCAAGTTTGATGATGTTATTTTTTGACTTGGAAGCATCACTCAAAGGGACACTATGCTCTGCCTAGGACTCTCTTTATTGGAAACTCCAGCTGATGTCTTAGCAGGGCTTCCCAATCAGTACTTGCTGAATGTTTTGAGTGCCTGATTTGATATTTCGCTTTATCCCCCACCCCACCCCTGCTGTTCCTAATCTTATTCTTTAACCTTGCTTTGTTAGAGCCTTGAAGAGTCTCACACATTCAAAACTGGAAGCATAGCTATCAAAGATTCTCTTGACCATACAAAAGATTTTCTCTTAATACATTCAGAATAGACTTCTCCTCTGAGCTCTGAAAAGCCTCCTCAGCTCGACTTAGGTGTTTCAATTATATAGCCAAACTGGCTTGATTCAAACTAAACAGTGATTTTTCTCTGATAGAACCTGATTATTAACTCATGTCTCTCATGTATCTGGAAGTCATCCTGAACACACACACACACACACACACACACACACACACACACACACACACACACAATTTTTTCATGCTGGCATCCTGGCTCTTCCTACACAACCCCTGCTGATTTCCATTTTACAGACTTGCCTTTTTCTAGCTTCTCATTTCTATCTAACCTGCTATTTTGGCCATGCATTCTCTTAGGTCCTTCCCTTGGACTCCTCTCCTTCTCCCTCACCCACTCATGGCTCAGTTCAGTCTGCTGGTCATGTTTAGTCCAATACTTTTTCCCCTGCTCTGGACTCTTCCAGATGCTTCTAGCTTTAACCTCCCTCATATCTATAATAAAAACCTTCCCTTCAAATGTATCTTGATACTGAACTTATGTCTAACATTTTTTTCTCGTCTACTGTTATGATAGTCCTAATATTTGTGCATATTATAATTCTCAACTATCTTTTGTTTGTTCACACAGGATACATGTTTAAAAATGAAATACTTATATTTTGTTTTATATTAAGTTCAAAATGTCATCCTATAAAATAACACAAAATTTTCCTCACTCTGCTGTAATAAGAGGTTTCTGGTACTTGCAGCTCATGGTCCAGACCTACACACCTGCAGTCCCAGACCAACCAGCCCCAAAAAAATCACACAAAGGCTTATATTAATTTCAGGCTGTTTGGCCTAAGGCTCAGGTATATTTCTAGCTATCTGTTTCATCTTAATTCAACCCATCTCTGTTAATCTGTCTTGCCACATGACCTGTGGCTTACCTATTTTGTTACATCTTGCTTCATGGGCAGCTGGATCCTGTCTCCCTGACTCTACCCTCCTTTCCCTCACCATGCTCCGATGTCTTGCTTACTTCTAAGGTGCCTGCCATAGGCCAAAACAGTTCCTTTATTCACAGCATATAGAAAGATATCCTACATCACTCCACTTTCAGCTAAAGACCCTTTATAAAGGTCTTAGAACAAAATTAAGAAATCTAACCTGGACCACAACCTGCTACACCTTGCCCTTGTATAAAATCACAATTTTCCTCTTTTACTCACTTCACCATCTGTTTGAACTTCATTTGCATGAATTTCACATGCATCAGTCATTAGTATCTATGTACTTACAGTCTTCGACTCCAGGCCTATACTGCACATGTTGTCTGAATAGATGCCCCCTTGCTCATTTCTATTTTAATTACTATTTGTTTTTATGGTTTTACCTCATTTTTATCTTAGAAAATCATTCTCCTCGAGAAGTTCATGAGTCAAATAATAATATAGAATGAGTTCACACTTACTTTATTTCTCAGTCTTAGTATAGATCAGAATTTGATAGAAAATTAAGCTCTTGTCAATGCCCGTATTTATCACTGGACAATAAGCTTATAAGGAACCCAGCCCCCCCCCCCAGCCTCTAAACTCTCCTAAAATGGCTGGTACTAGAAGCCACTCAATATGTACTAGGTACAGTGCTGTAAAAGGTGGAATTAATGTTCACTATTGTTCAAAGAATATTAAGCTATTCTGCCATTTGATTTTTATTTCTTCTCATTTTGTAGAAGTTAAGTGATTATTTCAGCCTGAGACTCAAAAACAATGTTTACTTGAACCTTAACTCTTGATTTTCTCAAGCATGTTTCCTTCTAAATTACACAGTGCTGTATCAGTAATCTAAATGTTGATACTGGCTCTTGAGATTCACTCAGGCTTCCCCATTGCACAATCTAATTTCCTTTCTGTGGCTCAGCCAGAATCCACTGCAAACTGCAAACATCTCTCTCCCCTCCCCCCTATCTCTTTTAGAGCTGAGAGCTGATTTTTAGAAAAGATAGACTCTTGCTTTGTTTCCACACTGTGCTTGTTGACAACTGCTTGAATCCATATCTTCCTCTTCTCCATTTTATTATTGTGGTTTCTGGGGGATATTTAATGATTTTTCAAGCATTTCCGTCTTTTTCCTGTTGATTTGCTTCTTCTCCCCTGCCTGGCACACACAGCATGCATCAGAGTCAGAGATCCATCACAGCCTCTTACCTGAGTGGGACCAGATGCTCACGGTACAAACCAGCTTCACACTGCTGCATATAGAATAATTATCTTTCCAAAGGTGGATTCCCTACAGGAGGAGAATACTTCTGATTAGAGCTAAATAACTGGAGCTGAACAATACAGTTAAGGGACAGTGTCAAGATGTCAGTGTTCAAGACATCTTCAAACCATCTAGGTCAGATTGCTTCTTCTATAGGTAAGGAAACTGAGTCCTGCAAAGTTAGGTCAATTTTCTTCTGTATGGGAAGTAATTAGCATGTCAAGAATCTACTGCTTACTAAGCCTGTTTAAAGAATAGTAACTCTACCTGCTGATAGGATCCTATGACTCTGTCATGCTCTCTAGTTGGATGCTGCCTGTGCTCTGTATCAATGCCTGCTCCTTCCCTCTTTCCCTCATTCCTTGCATCTTTGGATTAAAGTGGTAAGAAAAGAAATGTAAAGGATATACAAATGTAAGGGGAATTTTATTCTCTATACCAATTTTATAGATGACTTTCAAGGATATTTTATCCTATTTCTAACTGATCTCATGAAAAAAGCACTGTTGTAAACGTTTTTTCCCCGGCCCGTGTTGGGTCTGGGAGGTTTGTGCCCGGAGTTTGTAACCTGACCTGTGGCGGTGTCTTTCGGACCCCAAAGAAATGAAATCACATGCTTATATCTTTTACACTGTTTGGCCCATATCTTAAGCACATTACTAGCTAGCTCTTTCATCCCAATTCAACCCATTTCCATTAATTTGACCGCCACGTGGCTCCCAGCTCGTGGCTGGCCAGTACCTCTACATGTCTGTTCTTCTTGGGGGTCGATGGAGAATGACTAACTCCACCCTCCTTCTACCTGGCTGCCTCTGAATCTCCACCCACTTCTATGGTGGCGTGCATGGGCAGAAACAGTTCTTTATTTACATCATACCGAAAACATTCTACCACAAAGCACCATCAACTCATTATAGTGAAAAGATTTTTTTTTTCCTGTGGGAAACCAAAAGCTACCCAGGTAAACTCTGATGATGTCAAGGAACCAGAGCCAGGCAAGACATAGTCAACTGGAAAGAGCCCCAGAAGAAGAAAGAGCCCGGCCCTTTTTTGACCTGTGGCATGGTTAAAAAAGACCACTCCGTTTAGACCTCTCCTGCGCGCTGTTTCTCCCTTTTGCCCTCTGAATACCCACTATAATATAAGTGGCTTTAAAATAATAAATATTACCTAAATATATAAATATAGCCACCTGATAAGTTCCGTGACAAGCTGCCTCTCAACTGATAATGAACACTCAGTTCTCAGTATTGGAGCAAGACAATTAAAGATCTACATCCTGTGGAAGAAAAAGGGAATATATTGATGATGGATATAAAAAGTCAAGACATTTCTTTGGTCATCTCAAAATATAGTAATATTACTATGAATAATTATGGATAGTTTCTTTGTCCTGCTCAGCTGGTCCCACAGCCACTTAGTTTCAAATAAACACACAGAGGCTATATTAATTATAAACTGTTTGACCTATGGCTCAGAATAATTATTGGCTAACATTTATACTTTAAGTTAACCCGTATCCCTATTTATGTTTAGCCATGTGGCTTGGTGTAGCTATAAGTTTTCTGTTCAGAGTGGACCCAGTGGTCTGAACATAATCTCTCCCACCTGGGGTTCTGTAGCTGCTTATAAAATAATTATTCAGAGTCTTATTTTAATTACAACTATTTGCTTTATGGCTAAGACTCATTACCAACAAGCTCTTAGAGCTAAACTCAACCTCTTGTCATTAATCTATGTATTGTCATGTGGCTAGTGACAAACTGGTACTTTCACATCTTGCTTCTTCGGGCAGCAGTTTGTAGCATCTCCTTTATTCTGCTCTCCTCCTTTATATATGCTTGCATTTACCACCAGCTTCTAAGCTGCTTTGCCATAGGCTAAAATAGCCTCTTTATTAACAAATGGTAACGAAGTATATTTACAGCACACAGAAAGACACCCCACATCAGGTTGGCACCTGCCTACTGATAACTAGTATATTATTAAACCAATAAATTAACCCATGATTCATATTCATGTTTAGCCATGTGGCTTGGTACCTTTTTTCAATGTAGCATTTTCATCTTGCTTCCTCTGCATTTAGCTGGTGTCTGCTCTTTGACTTTCCTATTCCCATCATTTTTGTAGTTTGATAGCCCTGTCTATACCTCCTACCTGCCTACTGACCAATCATTGTTTTACTAAACCAATATGAATATTGAATATTTAAGTGT
The DNA here is from genome assembly GCA_004025045.1 of Sigmodon hispidus. Classification (NCBI taxonomy): domain Eukaryota; kingdom Metazoa; phylum Chordata; class Mammalia; order Rodentia; family Cricetidae; genus Sigmodon; species Sigmodon hispidus. The sequence continues at coordinate 28,371 of PVIH01010879.1, forward strand.
ACACAGCCTAGTTCCACAGCAATTTTCCTTTTCCTTTTCAAAAAAAGAACCCTATTCCACACAGTAGAAACTGAAGGAATATTGCTAAATTCCTTTTATGAGGCCACAATTACCCTAATACCCAAGTCACTCAAAGACATAACAAATTAAGAGAACTACAGACCAATATTGCTCATGAATATTGATGCCAAAATTCTCAACAAAATTTTGGCAAACAGTATACAACAATATATGAAAAATATCATCCACCATGACCAAGTAGGCTTCATCCCTGAAATGCAGGGTTGGTTCAAAATATGAAAAACTGTAAATGTCATCCATCATATAAACAAACTGAAGGAAAAAAAAACACATGATCATATCCTCAGATGCTGAAAAAGCCTTTGACAAAATCCAACGTTCATTTATAATAAAAGTCCTGGAGAGATCAGGAATACAGGGATAATATCTAAATATAATGAAGGCAGTTTACAAGAAGCAGACAGCTACCATCACACTTAATGGAGAAAAACTCAAAGCAACCCCAATAAAATCAAGAACTAGACAAGGATGTCCTCTCTCCCCTTATCTATTCAATATAGTTCTCAAAGTTTTAGCTAAAGCAATAAGAGAACGTAAGGAGACTAAGGGGATACAAATTGGAAAAGAAGAAGTGAAACTATCTCTATTTGCATATGATATGATTGTATACATAAGTGACCCAAAAAATTCTACCAGGGAACTCCTACAGCTGATAAACACCTTCAGCAATGTAGCAGGATACAAGATTAACTCAAAGAAATCAGTAGATCTTCTATACACTAAAGATAAAAAGGCTGAAAAAGAAATAATGGAAATATCACCCTTTATAATAGCTGCAAATTACATTAAATACCTTGGAGTAACTATAACCAAAGAAGTAACAGACCTATTTGATAAAAAATTTAAGCCACTGAAGAAAAAAATTGAAGGTAAAATCAGAAAATGGGAAGGTCTCCCATGTTCCTGGATAGGTAGGATCAACATAGTTAAAAATGGCTACTCTTCCAAAAGCAATCTACATATTCAATGCACTGCCCATCACAATCCCAACACAATATTTTATGGAACTTGAAAGAACAATACTCAACTGCATTTGGAATAACAGGAAATCCAGGATTGCCAAAACAACTTTGCTCAATAAAAGAACCTCAGGAGGTATCACCATCCCTGACTATAAGTTATACTATAGAGCTACAGTAATAAAAACAGCCTGGTACTGGCATAAAAGCAGACTTGTGGATCAATAGAATCGAATTGAGGATCTGGGCATTAACCCAAAAACTTATGAACACCTGATCTTCAAAAAAGGCCCAAAATATTCAATGGAAAAAAGATAGTATCTTCAACAAATGCTGTTGGCATAACTGGATGGTAGTGTGTTGAAAAATGCAAATAGATCCAAGACTGTCATCCTGCACAAAATGCAAATCCAAGTGGATGAAAGAGCTCAACATAAACCCACCTACTCTGAACCTGATAGAAAAGAAAGTGGGAAATACCCTCCAATTAATTGGCACAGGTGACTACTTCCTAAATATAACACCAGTAGCACAGACATTAAGAACAACAATCAATAAATGGGACCTCCTGAAACTGAGAAGCTTCTGTAAGGCCATGGACACTGTCAATAGGACAAAACAACAGCATACAGAATGGGAAAAGATTTTCACCAACCGTATAAGTGACAGAGGATTGATCTCTAAAATATATATAGTATACAAGAAACTAGAGCCCAAAACCTTGAATAACCCAATCAAAAAATGGGGTTCAGGGGCTGGAGAGATGGCTCAGTGGTTAAGAGCACCATCTGCTTTTCCAGAGGACCCAGGTTCGATTCCCAGCAACCACATGGCAGCTAACAACTGTCTGTAGTTCCAGGCAAACACCAAGGCAAATAAATAAATAAAGTTTTAAAAAAAATGGGGTTCAGAACTAAAAAGGGAATTCTCAGCAGAAGAATTAGGAATGGCTGAAAGGCACTTCAAAAAGTGTTCAATTTCTTTAGCCATCAGAGAAATGCAAATCAAAATACCTTTGACATACCACCTGACACCTGTCAGATTGGCTAAGATAAAAGTCACAGGTGACAGCCTATGCTGCAGAGGTTGCAGAGCAAGGGGAACACTCCTCCATTGCTGGTGGGAGTGTAAGCTTGTTCAGCCACTTTGGAATGCATTATGGCATTTTCTCAGAAAACTGAGAATCAATCTCCCCAAGGATCCAGCAATACCACTTCTGGGTGTATACCCTAAAGATGCACAGTCACACTCCAAAGGCATTAGCTCAACTATGTTCATAGCAGCATTATTCTTAGCAGCAAGAACCTGGAAACAACCTAGATGTCCTTCAACTGAAGAATGGATTAACAAACTGTGGTACATCTACACAATGGAGTACTACTCAGCAGTAAGAAAAATTGATATCCTAAAATTTGCAGGCAAATAGATGTATTTGGAGAATATCCTTCTGAGGGAGGTATCTCAAACCTAGAAAGATAAGCAGGGGATGTACTCACTCATTAGTGAACTTTAAACAAAAGAAGCAAAAAGCAAAGCATGTCCAAGGTGCAAACCACAACCCCTAAACAGCTTTGGATCTGAAACACCTGGGAGTGGCAGGCACCTTGGATCCCACTCCCTATAGAGGAACACCTGACTCAGTCTTGATGTTGGGATGAGGAAACTGGATCTACCAGGTGTGGATGCTGAACTGAGCAATATTGGGTCCTTGAGACCTCCTGCCCATGCTGGGGAGGAGATGGGGAGATGTGGAGAAGAGAGTGTGACTGGAGTGGTTGGGAAGGGGAAGGGACCTTGAATAAGGATATACATGGCTAGAAAATGTGACTTTATTCATAATAAAAAAAGGATTAAAAAAAGAGCCTAAACATAACCCCAAAATCATCTCCTTTATTTAGTTTTTTTTCTTGATCATTATCCATAATAACTTGTAACCAACACTATAAACAAAATATACATCCACAATCCATTTTTAGGAATGTGAGAATATTTCTCTAGATTACTTGCTGATTGGGGGTGCTGATAATTTTATGAGGACCCAAAGAACATGTGGGATTATGAGCAAGTCCTAAGTGGAATAGTCTGTGAGGCTAAACTATCTCAGTCTTGAATCCTCGATACAGAAACTCAGAGGAAACTGCAATAGAGGTAATCTGAAATGTTGGGTCATCTGGGGCATCCATTCACATGTGAGATTATTCAAATAGTCTTCCCAAATAAAACTTTATTTTATTTAACCCAAAATAAATCTACAGACTTTTATTTTCTGTGGAAATAAAAAGAAAACCTCTTCAAAGTAATGTATCTTTTGATTCAAATATTGAAGTTAAGGTATTTTCAAAATGGGTTGGGTTAATCCAGCAGTGTTTATAATCAAATGACTTATTAGCAGCTGTTTCTTCTTCCTCAAAAGTCTAAAAGCTCAAATACAACACAATAACATATATTATCTAGATACTCTATGTTCATCTTTATGTAACCTTCTTTTAAAGGATTTTCTCTATCCTTTTGCTGTATCTC
>PVIH01010879.1:32030-63303 GCA_004025045.1 Sigmodon hispidus
TTTTTTTTTTTTTTTTTTTTTTTTTTTTTTTTTTTTTTTTTTTTTTTTTTTTTTTTTTTTTTTTTTTTTTTTTTTTTTTTTTTTTTTTTTTTTTTTTTTTTTTTTTTTTTTTTTTTTTTTTTTTTTTTTTTTTTTTTTTTTTTTTTTTTTTTTTTTTTTTTTTTTTTTTTTTTTTTTTTTTTTTTTTTTTTTTTTACTAAACCAGCCTTTTAACTTGCTAAAGGTGTGGCTAGGATTAAAATCTTGCCAAAGTGGCTTGCTCCACCCAGATCCATGGTGTATGAGAATTTAGCTTCATGGTAGAGGTATTTAGAGGAGTCACAGTTACGATTCCACTCTGGGGAATTTTAGGGTTCATATTGGCACCATATAGACTACCACCACCATCTGCTCATGAACCTCATTTAAGTGTTTTACAGCAGGGCCTGTTAAAAGAACCTAGTATTTTTTTGCTACTAATGCTGAGTCAGAAAATCTTTCTTAAAGGAATCATGCCTCTTCTCTTAGCCAACAAAGAGAGCCGACCCTAGAAAGCAATGCTATCAAGAAGCTATGCTTGACTCTGTTGCCTTTTTGTTTGTATGAGCAGTAACCTTAAATCAGTCATATGCAGCTTGTACTAAGGATCTTATAAGACTTCAGGAACCTGCCAAGTTGTAACTCAAGCCTATATACCACAGAATCTCTGTACCAAGACCTGCTTGAGAAACATAACTAGGAAACTTTTTTCGGCTCTGTTTCTGTGTTATAGAACACAAGGTTTTCTCAGGGTTTATGTAGATGTACATGTCCCATATTAAAGCAACATTTATAGTTTCTATCACACCAGAACCTCTCAAATATCCAGTAGCCACTTTACAAATAATTGACTCAGAGGCTTAATATTATAGTAACTTGTGGACTAGTAGCTCAGGCTTATTATTAACTAGATCTTTCACTTAAAATAACCTATATTATTTATCTATTTTTATGTACATGGCTTGGTACCTTTTTCCCAATGTAGCATTCTCATCTTGCTTCCTCTGAGTCTGGCTCTCTGCCTTTCCTCTTCCCAGCATTCTTCTAGTCTGGTAGCCCTGCCTATACTTCCTGCCTTCCTACTGAGCAGTATAATTTAATGTGCAACAGCCTAGCTCCACAGCATGAAATTCATAGATAATTCTGAAAAAGAATATTTTTACTACCACTACATATGAACCATTTATTTTTGTCTTCATCTAACTTCTTTTTTCTGAATCAGTGAAGAGCTCTAGTATGAATCTCTCTCTATGATATCAGTATCCTATCACCATGCTACACAGTTGCTGAGATTTCCCTTTTCCTTGATTAGAATGTCTTACAGAAAATTTTGTTGTGAACACTGCATACCTTCCTAACAGTAGCAGATTTTTCCCTTTTGTTTTTATTTTCTAATGCATTTCTATTTTGTGGACATGTTTAATTCATAGTCTTAAAATTCTTATCAAAATGGACCTACTCTAGCAAGTGCTGAGTTGGGTGTTTGATTGCCTTGGCACTTATTTTTTATTTATTTTGATTCAGTGGTTTTTACTATTCCTTGCTTACCTGAGTGTCTGTTTACTTTCTATTCAATTGATTCTATCTCTAATCTAACCTCCTCCCAGAGAAAAATTATGGCTTAATTTTAGTCACTGCTTAAGACAGCACAGAAACATATAATTACAGAGATGTGAATTGGTAATTTAAGACTTTCTTTTTTTTCTGGAGGAAAAAAAAATGTGAACATATGTTTAATTTCTTGCTAGATTAGCAGACAGAAAATATATTAAGCAGACAAGGTTCATAAACTCAGAAGGGGCAGGTAACATTTAGGCCAGGTGAGGTTTAGACTACTTTTTAATACTGAATATAAAACCTCTTTTTCTTGTATCCAATGTATCCAATATTGCTAGTGATAATAAATACCTTAGCATTTTGAAATATTTTCCATTTGTCCTCCATAAAGTGTTAATATTGACCATGATGGGAGACTTTGGAATTGTATTAGAAAAGCATATCCAGGAAAAACAATGACAACATGAAATGAAACCTGCCCTTTGACTAGCTCTCAAAGAAATGTCTCTGTTGGATCCATTGTTTCACTTTAAAAACATATGGAATGTTGATGAAACTGAAGGACTTGCCTAGGCACCAAGAAAACCTGTAATCTGAAAGTTGGGCTAAGCACTTCTCTGATATCTCTTGAAAGAGCAACTTTAGTGCTGGTCTAGGATTCTTCACAGCTACAAATTGCAAGTGGAGATTATTTATGGTAAATATATCTTAAAATTTGGTAACACATGACCCAGTCTTGATGTTGGGGTGAGGAAAGCAGATCTGCCAGGACAGGATGCTGAACTAAGCCATATTGGGACCTTGGGACCTCCTGCCCTTGCTGGGGAGGAGATAAAGAGATGGGGAGAAGAGAGAGTGACTGGAAAGGGTGGGAGGGGGAAGGGAGCTTGCACAAAGATATACAAAGATAAAAAATATTTTATTCATAATAAAAAAGAAAAAAAAGAAAAAAATTGCTAAAACTGTAATATCAAGAAAGGAAATGAGTTTTATAAGTGTGGTCATCCCCAATACTCTAAGGGGATAACTTCTAAGATATTCAGTGAAAACCAAAATCCAAGATGTCAAAATTCACTTATAAGTGGCTATTAGCTGTTAAGTAAATGAAAATTAAGCTACAATTCACAGACCCAGAAAGACTAAGTAACAAGGAGGGCTAATAGGGGAGATGCTTAGATTTCTCTGGGAAGAAAAATTAGAGTAGATTTTGTGGTTTCGACTGGGGACAGGAGTGTGGATATGAGAAGAATCAGGTTGCCGGTGGAGTGAGAAAACACATGGTAACAACTAGAACTAGGAGGCATTTTGGGAGGTAACATGGAAGACCTGGTACAGTGGGAACTTTCTGGAATCTATAATGGGCTATCCTACTGAGGACTCTTAGTAATGGAGGATACAGTGCATGAACCATTCATCTTCTAAAACCAAATGAGGCTTTAAGAGTAGGACTCTGACACCAACCCAGCAACAAAGATTTTGGCCTACAATCTATCCTGCCTGTAAGATGTACTTGGACAATGGTGGCATAAAACTTGTGGGAGTGGCCAACCAATGACTGTTCTAATATAAAGTACATAATAAGAAAGGAAATGCATTCCTGACACTGTCTGGATAGCCCAGAGACCTAGGGTAGAATAAAATATGATGGGTGAAAACAATATTATTGATTCTTAATGATGTTCTGATTTACTCATAGGTTGATGCTGAAGTTTCTGTCCCCTCTTATCACAGGACTGACTCTAACAGGGTCAATTGTTTTTGTCTCATTTTGTTTTGCTTTGTTTTACAGGGGTCAGCTTGCTAAGACCTTTGCCCCATGTTACCCCACCATTCTATGTTGACTCATGTATCACTTCAATCAGACTCTCGGGTACATCTAGTCTGGTAGTCAGTCAATCAGGATCATATCTGGTCACAAACAAGAAATGTTCTTCATATTTTCAGTCAAATACACCCCTGATATAGCAAATAGACCCTAATGCTGCCACTATAGTTATAAGTCAATCATAAAATGATTACTGTAGCAGTAAAGGCTTATGCACAATCACTTCAAAGTGTACTTAACCAGTGCTGGAATTTCCTTAGCTGTGCTTAAAAGGAACTTGCATGTTCCCTTCATCACCATGTTGCCATATGACTGACCCCCTACGTGTTAGAATTTTTCCTCTGGTGAAAATAAACACACTTGATGACTGCATATATGAATTATGATATTTAGTGGGGTGACTCATGGACTCTAATAGGTTCCTAACCCAGTTAGGCTTCCTCTAGCAGCTGATGGAACAGATGCAGAGATTCACAGCCAACAAGCTAAAAGAAAGAGAACAAGTTAGAGATTTCCACTGGGTCTCTTCCTTGTGGAGGGAGGGAGGAGAGGAAAAACTATGAAAGCTAGAATTGTTGAGGCCACTGGAAGAGTATGGACCACAGGCTAAGCAGGGCTCCTGGGGAATCACAGAAACTGAAGAAGAAATCTCTGCACTTGCATGGTTCTGCGCATGTTCCTCTCCTTATATGCTATGGAGGGCTTGGTGTTTGGAGGGAATTTCTAACAGTGGGAGTGGGGATGTCTCTGACTCTTTTGTCTGCTTACTCTTAGAACCCTTTTCCTCCTGCTGGGTTGTCACACCCAGCCTTGCATGGGTTTGAGCTTGGTCTTACTGTATCTTACTGTGTTTGTTTGTGCTAATGTTTCTGGGAGGCCTGCTCTTTTCTGTGGGGAGACAGGGAAGGAGTGGATCTCAGGGAGAAGGGATGAGAGGAAACTGAGAGAGGTAGACAGTAGAAAACTAGTCAGGCTGTGTTGTGTGAGAGAAGGAGAAGTAAAGATTAAGACAACAAAGATGCCAAAACTCTTCACATAAAATTCAACAGTATTTGCGTATAAGATGTACATATCATCACATGTATTTTAATTTCTGGATTACATATAATATCCAATGTACTAAAGAATTAGCTTTTATATTCTGTTTCTTAGGGAAGTAATGACAAGAAAAAAAAATTATTGAGGCTCTAAATGATAGCTCAGGGGGTAAAAGCATTCATTGTTAGCATGATGACCTGAGTTCAAATTTTGAATCCCATTTTTTAAAAATTAAAAAAAAAGAATCTTGTGATACCCAGTGCTGAAAAATGAGGGGGCAGAGGCAGAAGGATTGCTAGGCTAGAGTTTTCAAGGTGCCAACAGAGACCATGTTCAGTGAGAGACTTTGTCTCAAGAGAACAAGTTGGAGAGTGGTAGACCAGGACTCCCCTCAGTTCTCCTTATTTCAGAGGTGCCTTCACATAGTCTGCATGTACCACACACATACACTCTCACACACAACACACACAAACAACACACACACATTCACACATACACACACACCATACTCACACACACTTAAAAGAAAAAACATCTTTTAATGTTCACTACAAATGCAGTTTTATGTGCATTTTATTATGTTTTGCTGAATCTGCAGACACAGAATGCAGTCAAGGATCAATGAGCTTTTCTGTTGACTTCTTAGAGTAGCTTAAAATTCAAATTTTTGGGTAGCCATCATGATAGAGCCTCCTTGATATAATATTCTCTGATAATTATAGCTATATACACTATATGCCAGATATAGTGTTTATGATATTCACAACAGCTCAATGTGGCAGTTATTAATGGCTCCAATTTACAAATGGGGAAAAAACATATTAACTGACCAGGAATTCTTTAGAGAATTGCACCTATGACTATGCACATAATAATAATAATAATAATAATCATAAACAACTGTATTTGGCTAAAATACTTCTTGGCTGCATGTCTAGCCTTTTTAAACATACTTTGCTATCTATCTCTTCATGTTATGTTTCTGATTTCAACTCGGGTGATCATTTAATCAGCCAGCCATTGTAGGTGGTATATTATACACAATGTTTTGTTTCAAAGGAGGCTACCACTTATATGTTGATTTGTGGAACAACGAATTCACCAGAATTGGGCTGCAAGATTAGTCCAATCACTGATATAATAGTGAGGACTGATGCAATTTTAAAATTGAAGCCAGTGAGGCTGCATCAATTTGAACAATGTGTTTTTATTGAAAGGCAAAGAATAGGATAAATGGATGAAATAACTTCCAAAAGCTTCTTACAAAATGCTTTGAGTTTGCAGATGCCGTCCATAGATTGAAGGAACTTTGTCTTTGGGAGTCAGGGAGTATGAATGGTTAGCTTTGAATCACTTTATTTCTAAAGTATCTGTACCTTCATGTTCTTTTTTCCAGTGACTGAATTTGCCACTTCTGGTTTCTGAGGAAAGGAAACAAAGTGTTAATAACTGCTGTTGTCTAATAATAGCTCAGTAGAGATAAGTCCAAATTCAAAGCTCCAACGATGTAAACAAAAATCTTAGAGAAAGGTGTTACAGGTCTAGAATGTTAAAAATATTCAAGTAAGATCATTTTAGATTAAGGAGATGGCTCTTACACTCACTGAGAAGGAATATGTTTTGTTTTTCTTGTCTCCCAACAAAGACGTTTATTGCACTAAAATTATGACACAGTTTTTTTTTACAGAATGCTTTTATTTAGATGTACATTATAGAATACATTATTTTTTTTCTTTAAAAGTTTTATTTTTACATACCCTCTCCTCTTACCAGTCATTTTCCAGCTTCCCTCACCCCATCCCTTTAACCACGTGTCAGAAAGAATAAGGACTCCTATGGTCAGTCAATATTGTCTGGCACATCCAGTTGAGGCAGGACTAAGTTTCCACCCCCACCCTCAGTATCAAGGCTGGGCAAGGTGTTCCTCTGTAGGGAATGGGCTCCAAGAAGCCCATTCATGTATCAGGAATAAATTCTTGTCCTATTGCCAAAGGCCCACGCCATTCTACTGTCATCCTTTCTTGGCTTTTTACCTTCTCTCACAACACTCATTTTTAAGCTTTCAATATTCAGGTTACTACTACCTCGGTAATATCAATAAGTCAAATGGCTCTAGTGATAAATGAGTCATAGCCATAAAATTTATCCATTTAAAGAATGCAGTAATTTTAATGTATATATATGCATACATGTGTACATATGTGTATAATATATACTTATTATATATTAATTAATTTAATATATAATTCTCTACCAAAATTAATTTCAGAACTTTTTACCACCCCAAAATGAATTTTCCCACTCATTAGATGTCCTTCCCCATCTCTCAGCTGCCTTTAGCTCTAGACAACCATTAACTTCCTGCCTCCATGGATTTGCTTATCTGAACATTTCATATAAACAGAATGACATAATATCTTGTTATTGGTAGTGATTTATTTTATTTAGCACAATGCTTAAAGCTCATCTGTGTTACTACATTTATTTATCATTAACAACTATTATTGTTATTAATGAATAATATTCTGCTTGAGTTGGGTGGGGTGCATGATGTAAAATCACCAAATAATAAATATATAAATAAAAAATGAAAAAACAGAAACTGAATGTTTCTCAACAATGTTTCTTCTTTTCTCAAATCATAATACTAAGTTTAATAGCAAGAGCATGGTAAATACTCATCATCCGTTTAGTTCTAATGGGTGGATTTTCTTGTTAAAGCTAGTAAAATTATTTTCGTATTTTGAAAAAGACTAGAAGTAGAAGCATATACAAAAGAGAGGAGGAGTGCATGGAGGAATGTTAGAAAGACAAGCCCCAAGCTCCGCTTCTCTACTCAATCATGATTGACGTATTATGTGACCAAATCCTCACCCTTTGGCAGCCATTTAAATTTGACTATCAGTTCCTCACAACTGGCTTAGTAGCTTTAAGAAGTTTTTCTTTCTAGACTTTTGGAACGATTTTGATAGGATCTTCACTACTATGTGTGAATTGGCATTATTGATAATATTATTTATAATTAATTAATTAATATTATTTATAATTGCCTCAACATTGGAAACAATTGTCTTTTGATAAATAAATAAATAAATAAAATGATAATCTGTTATTAAATTCAGGAAGAAGAAACAAAATGAGAGAGAAAAATTAAAAGGCTTGAGGTAGAGATCAAGGTTTTGCTTCCAGAGACTAAATCATTTGCTCTCCCCCAAAGCAGAAACTAGGAAGCAAGAATTCTCTCCTACATCATGTAGGGTGGGTCTATAGCAGCTTGGCTGCAGACAAATGGCCTCCATATCTGAGAGAATATGGTTTTACAATTTCTACAGCTTGTAGTAGTTTGCATAGAAATCTTATAAGAATCCTACTTTCTCATCTGACAAAAGAAAACCAAACCTTCACCTTTCTAAACTGCATGCAAGGTCATGTTGTAAGAACAATAAACGAATCTACACTTTTCCATTTCTCATTGAGGTTTCAACCTTAAAAAGCATTTGGCTAATGATAGCATGAATACATTTATACAAGAAGCAAAGTGGCTCTGATGATTAATCTTGATGATCAACTTGACTTGATGTGGATCTATTGGGATACACTTCTTTGGGTGCATCTGAAAGGGTACTTGTAAGAATTTCCAAAGCTTGCATTCACCTGGAATGCAACAGTGTCAATCATCCCCCTGGGTGTGGAGATGCAAACATGGGCCCGCCCACCCTTTTAATGAAAGGGCTCAGGAGAGCCCCCTCCCCCTGCCCCTTGCCCTTCTTCTCTCTCTGCTCCCTTCTGCCCCTCTCTCTGCTGCTGTAATAAACTCTTGTGTGGTACTCCTGGTGTTGAGATTCCATTCACGTGCCACGTGCAAAAAAACTAACATTGGTGCCGTGCTGGGCGGGGGTGTGTGTGTGGGGGCCAGCCCTAAGCACGCATAGGCTCTGGGGATCCCTGTTCGGCCCTCCACCGGAGACCACCTTCCATCTGCCTGGTCGTGGACCATACGCGCACAAAAACCAACATTGATTGGTGAGTTTCCCTCTCGGTCAGCATAAACATGTAATAGTTTCACGGAGGATCAGCTTCTCGATCTTCATGTGGTTGTGATTTGTTCCTTTTCGTTGGCAAACACTCCTGGTTTTTTTCCCTGCACTACGGTATCGTCCAGGGACCTGCCCCTGTTGGAATTACACTGGCACCTTTCGTGGGCATTATTTTTGCCAGCAATGCCACGAACAGGTTGCAGGTGTGTGATTTTGGGGACTGACAAGTCTACTTTATCTCGCTGTGTGTGTGTGTGTGTGTGTGTGTGTGTGTGTGTGTGTGTGTGTGTGTGTGTAATGTCCTGGCTCTCTCTTCTGCCTGACTGGGCTTTAGAGATATGTGTGGTTGAGTTGGGGCACTGTCCGAGCAGCCTACCTGTGTCTGCTGATGAGCTAGTCAGCTGTGGGGCCGCTTCCTTGTGGACTCAGTTTGCAGGGGTGACGAATCTTGCTTGCTGGTTCCATATTCCTCTTAAGTTTCGGCATGGGAAATAAGCCAGTTATATCCATATCTCCATCTTCACCCTTAGGGTACGTGTTGGAGGCATTGAGACCTCTTAACCTTTTGCCCTATCTAGATACTACTAAGCTGATCCATTATTGTACAAATAAATGGCCTGGATATTCCCTAGACAATAATCTAAAGTGGCCACCTAATGGCACCCTGGATCCTGATATTTTGCGGGAATTATCTAAGTAATGCCAGCAACCAAGCGGATTGAAAGAGTTAAAAAAAATTCCCCTATATACAAGCTTTCTCTTACTTAAGTTCTTCCTTCTCACCTAAGTTCTTGTTTTCCTGCTTGCCTGCTTTTCACCACTTCCTCAGACCCTGATGATTCTCATCTTCCACTGGATCCTGCAAATGACCCTCCACCCTTTAGACATCAATGCACTCCTACTGCCCCTTCCTCTCCGCCTATCACCCGCTCTTGAGCCTCTAAGGACACTGATCCAATTCTACCTCTTCTGGAAGTAGTGGGTGTGGATGGGATAGTTAAAGTGTATACTCCCTTTGTCTGAACTCTCCCAGGTTGCAAAGAAGTTAGGTTCTTACAGTTCGAATTCTACTGCCTTTATAAAAGAATTTCAGTACTTAACCCAATCTTATGACCTCACCTTTCATGATGTATATGCAATTTTAACCAATAATCTTTTACCTGAGGAACACAGGTGAGTTTGGGAGCAGGCCAGACTACATGCAGATGAGGTTCATCAAACAAATTTAGCACACCCTCCAGGAGCTGAGGCAGTTCGAGATGCAGACCCACATTGGAATTATAATACACAAAGAGGAATTGTAGGCAGAGATAATTGTGTGACTTGCTTGCTGGTGGGTTTGTGTAGGGCTGCTCTGAAGCCAGAGAAACTGCAGGAGGTGATTCAAGATAAACAGGAAAATCTGACCCAGTTTCTAGAGCACCTTACAAATGCACTATTGCAGTTCACGAATTTAGATCCAGAGAGCACAGTCAGTTGTTTATGATCGATTTCTTTAATCAAAGCTATCCAGACATAAAGGCCAAGCTTAGATCTCTTGAGAGGGGCCCATTAACTTGACAAGCAGTCATTTTTGGCACTTGCATTCAAGGTGTATCACCGGAGAGATGAGAGAATTTGGCAGGAGAAATACCTCCTGCTGGCGGAGGCGATCAGGCCAGTTCCTCCACCACCACCTCCCAGGGTGAGCAGACAAAAGCACTCAGAAAAGCACTCTGGGGCTTGTTTCCACTATTGGTCGCATAGGCCATTATTGTCACTCATGTCCAGGTCCACCACGGAGGCCATCCCAGTCATGTCCTAGGTGTTATGGACACCACTGGCTAGGCAGTTGTGGCCCTGCATCAAAGGGTGGGGACACGGTAAGCTTGGACAAGGTATATAATGTATTGGGACTGGCAGAGGATGAATGAAGGTGCCCAGGCCCTCTCGGTCTGGCAAACGTTATCATGCAGAGAGAGCCTTGGGTGGATATTGAAGTTTTTGGCTGGACCATTTCTTTCCTGGTGGACACTGGAGCGGCATTCTGAGTTCTGCAGGAGTTTTGGGGTGAACCCTTTCTCTCAGGCCTTACAATTGTCAGGGTAGGAGGCAAATCCATGCTACCTTATCAGACACTGCTGCTTAATTGCATTTTTAGAGAAATTCCTATTACTCATTCATTTTTAGTTATGCCAGATTGTCCAACAGCTTTGATAGGAAGAGATTTCTTAGCAAAAATGGGAGCTTTCATTTCATTTAGTGATCACGCTTGCCTAAACCCAGCATCGCCAGCTTCTCCAACTGTTCCTCTGCTCCTTTTACTATCCAATCAGCCTGTAAGTTCTACCTTCCTGACAATCTGCTTCCTCCCTTCCTCCATCACCTGCCTTCTCCCCTCACTCCAAAGTAGACGTGACCATATAGAGTAATTCTGACAACTCCTACAGCCGCTAAACTTGAAGGCTTCCCACATTGGATTCATTTGTCTAATCTTAAACCTTTTATCCCCCCTCCTCAAAATAGCCAGACAAGACACCCAAAAATCTTAAAAAAAAAAAAACAGCTCCAAGCTTCCTTTGCAGCCAGCCAGAGCAGAAGCTAAGGTGATAAACAAAGGGCCCCAGGCAGTCTGCTTGGAAATCCAAGGTAAACAAAAGGTTGTTCAGCTCTGCAGTTGAAACAGCCACTCCCTGAGGATGCATTTCAGGTAAAACAAAGACCATTCCCCACTCCCCTGCAGGAGTCCAGGTTGGCAAAATATAGAACACTTTAATCCTCTCTCTTTACCTAGTAAGGATCCTCAGACATTAACATGCAGGCAGCAGACAATAGAATCCCTTAGCAGAAGGAAGGAACCATTCACACACCCAGCTAACTCAAGGTTTACTTCCAAACTCCTTTCCCTTTAGTCACTCCCAAAGCTCTATGACTAACCCATCCCCCCCCCCACCGAGCTCCAGGAAACAAACTTCACCGCCCTATGATCCAAATCCTTCATTCTGCCAGCAAGATGAGCTAAAGATCTCTTAGTCCTTGTGTCAGCAGGAAGTAGCTAAGACCACCATGACGACCCATTCCCGACCATAAATCCAGTTTTATATATATATATATATATATATATATATATATATATATATATCCAAAAGGGTGGAATGTAAGGATTTCCAAAGCTTGCATTCACCTGGAATGCAACAGTATCAATCATCCCCCTGGGTCTGTCGATGCAAACATGGTCCTGCACACCCTTTTAATGGAAGGGCTCACACGAGCCTCCCCCCTCTTGCCCTTCTTTTCTCTCTGCTCCCATCTGCCCCTCTCTCTGCTGCTGTAATAAACTCTTGTGTGGTACTCCTGGTGTTGAGATTTCGTTCTCACGCCACATGCACAAAAACTAACAGTAGTTCTTAGAAGGACTGAGGGAAGAAGAAAAATATTCTACCAGAATGGAGGACACTTTTCAGTGGTAAATCATGTCTAAAGATGTTCAAGAGAAAAAATATTTTTGTCTATTTGCCTTTGTTCCTTGTCTGTGAGTGCAAAGCTACTATCCTCAGTGCCACAGAAACCCAGCTTGTCTACCTTCTAAGTTAACTCAAGACCAGAGACTCTACAGGAAATTTCCCGACATTCAAAGGTTAATTGGGGTGCCTGTTCCATCCTGGCTTGTGAACTGAGCAGCTAGGCAACAAAAGAAGTTTTAGCCTCTCTGGTATGTAGACCCTTATTATTGAACTACTCATGAAATATTGTATAAGCCAGTTGTCTTAGTATCTTTCCTGTTGCTAAGATAAAATAATCCTACAGAAGCAATTAAAGATAGAGGATCAGAGAATCCTCCTTGGAGAAGACTTATTTTTCTCTCCGTAGTCATTAATTGCCTATAATGCTTCATCTAGAAGTATTGTCTTATTACATTTATTTCATCTTTGCTGACATGCCAACTGATGTGTAGGCCTTGAGCTGGTAATGTTTAGATAATCATGTCATTGAGAATCCATGGATGCAGCTTCCCTTTTATATATAAAAGACCCTATTTCAGAGAAGAAGGCCTAGTCTTCTTGTTCTTATATTCATTCTGTCCAATATTTTAAGATGTTTTCTGAGCCTTGTGTGTAGGGGCTGTGTTGAAGGTGTTGGAGTTAAAACCTTCACAGTCAATTGTTCTCTGCAGTCTGATTATTTATAATTTTTTATAGTGGTTTTTTTTTTCTGCCACAAAAAGGATGGTCAGCTCTAAACACATTTACATATGAGTAATACTAAATTAATTCAGCCAACTGTGTGTGTATATATACATATACATATGCTCATAATAATTAAAGAGCATGTCATGAATTTGAAAGAGAATGGGAAAACATGAGGAATTTGGAGTGGGCAGAGAGCAATGAAAATGATAGAAATATAATATGTAGAAAATTCTCAGAAAAAAATAAACAGCAATTTAAAAGATAAAGGCTTTATTTTGGTTCATGGTTCTGAAAAAATCATAGCAGGGAAGTTAAGGTACCAAAAATGTGAAGCAGTCAGCCATTACCTCCACAATCCAAAACAGAGAGCAGTGCACACTTGTGTGACACTCTTTCTCCGTTTTATACAGTCCAGGATCCCTTGGATAGGTCATGCTTCTGCCCATAATTAGGACTGATCATCTGAAAACAAGTATCATAAACAAGATACCCCCTGCAGTCATACCTAGGGGTTCTTAATCAAGGTAATTTTAGATTCTGTTGACTAAGAACACCAATCACCATAGCATCATAAATCTCTTTTTTAGTATATTTTTCTTGTATCAGCTTTGTTCCTTCAGAGAATTCTCACAGAGTAGGGCTGTGTGGTTATTGTTCTCTGCTTTCTGGCTTTGCAAATTGTGGCACAAATGTGTGTAAGACTGGTGCCAATGTGCTAGGAGACAAGAGTAGTTACATTTGTATTTCTTTAGGAGTCAGACCTTTTTCTCATGTTATACAGTTGATACTGAAACCACTAAGCTTTATAAGTCTAGAGTTAATTTTTAATCCAAGAAATTTTAGATACAATCTATGTCTGAAACTCTAGAAATAGAATATGTGCTTAGCTTCAGATAAAGTATAATGTAGGGTCTGGGGTAAAGTTAGCAAAATAACAGAAAGCAGGAAAATCAATCAGAGAGTACCTGTAGGACCAGATTCTGTAGTTTGGCTTCTGATTTGCATTGTTCATATTCAGTAGGTTCCTACTTACATTTCCCTGCTGCATTTTTTTCTACCTAGATAGCCAATATAATTAAAAATGAGAGTATTTGTTTTAATTTAATAGTTGAATAGATATCTAATCATTTGAGAATGATGATACTTTAAATGCATTGCCTCTTATCTCTATCAGTATATCCTAAATAATGAGTCAGTGTTATTAATGTTCCGAATATTGCATGACTTTATATATTTATTAGAAAAGGGAAAACATATCTATTGCAAAATCTTGTCCTGTTTCTTAGAAGACATTGCAACAACATGACAAAGTGTTTTTTCTGCTTAGAAATTTATGCATGGAACAATAAATGCTGACTTCTTTTCTCTTACATGTACCTTGCATTAATATATCTAAACAAACCACCCTCCAAATAGGTTGCTTAGATAAAGGCTATAATTCTTAATGATGACAAGTGGCTTTTTAATAGCTGGAAGATTTAAATAAGGAGAGTTTGATAAAGAATGTGGAAGGCAGAGTTTAACCCACACATGAGAAAAATACATGAAATGAAGGAAACTACTGGAAATGCAAACATCTGATACATGGAATCACAGGAATGCTGACCTTTCTTGTCAACTTCTTAACTAATAGCACTTTTCAGTAAAGAATTTTGTAGGCTGCCATCCTTAGGTTCACATTCATTTTATTTCATAGAATGTGTGCAATTTCCTAGGCCTTGCTAGGTGATTTATAAGCTTTATCTTATTAAGTGCTAGAAAATATCAGTGTAAAGGAAAACATTCTTATTCCAGAATAGTACATATATGAACTTAAGATTATAACAATTAAATTACCTACTTAAAAATTGCACCCTGAGTAAATCATGAAGGTAGGGCTTCAGCTTTCATCTTTAGTCTCAAATTTATCATTTATTTCACTTTTCTTTTTGTTTCAAAATCAAATTCATTCTGGATTTTTTAATATGCCTTAAAGGTAATGTGTAGAAATGCAGATATTCTCAATGGGTATTATTTCATAGCAGCATTTATTGTCACAGTAACTGCAGAAAATGAGTTCTTCAGAGTAAGTTATAGTAGCAGGTCATTATGTACTTGGAGATTTAACTTTATAAAAAACAAAATTGCCCTTCAAACTGCAAGCATTTAATTTTTAATGTGCTAATTTTAATTAAGTTTAATTAATGCTGCTGATCTTGGTAAGCTTATAGAACTTCAAATGACACCCCTATAAGCTCTGCAACATCCTTCTTACTTGTCAAAATCAGCCTTCTGGCTCCATCCCAACTCATGCTTCAGCAGAAATTGCTTACTCTATGCTCTTTCTGAAGCCATGCTATCATTTATCCATTTGTTATATGAAATCCAATTTGTAATTGAATCTTCATCCAATATTTTATCAGAGAGAGATGAGCTAGGAGACCATTCATTATCTCAAACAGTACAACTGAGTTCTACTGCCTTCCCTGAGTTAATAGCTAGGCTGTCTCCTCAAGGTTTGTTCCCATTAAGCACTTAGCATTACTTCTGCCTCAACTCATGCATGGAGGAGGAAGTTTCTTCCTTTAATACTACCTGTGTCAGTCAGTGTCAAAAGACTGGAAGCTCACCTTCTACTCCTATAGCTTTAGAATATTTTGGTTTTTGGCTTCTGAGGGTAAAAGATGCCCTTTAAAACCTTAACTAGTTGTAGAGCATGGACTATGATAGCTCATATTTAAGGTAGCTGGAAGATTCTGGAAGCTGTTATTGGCTAGATTCTTCTTACATCTATAGACTTCTTACATCCCTCACTAAAACATCTTAGATAGAAGTAAACACTATCTTATTGTTCTATATGGTAGCTGACAGGTTGGCCTCACTTTAAACCTTGCTTCTTCTTCCATGTCTTTCCAACAGAAAAGCCATGGGTTTCCAGCCTCCTAATCATACTCTATTACCAATTTAAAGCCGCAGTCTGTGTATTTTTATAAAAAGAATGGCCATGATACAATAACTTGTTTATACCACCAAGTACATATTTACTTATTATGAAAAGCAAAATAGATTTTTTGTTAAAAAAGCCTAAATTTTGTGATGAAAAAAAAAACACCTGGAATGATGCATAAAAAGTGGGAAATTATGCATTTTTATTACCATCAACTCAATACACAAGGACTAAGTATCCATAAATAACAAAATGTTAGATACGTTGGTAATTTAAAATCATGTAATAGTCCCCATAGAGGTACATAGGAATAAAAATCTATGCAGACACACAGCATACAAGTGAGGCTTATAAGTCAGCCTGAGATATATTATAGCAGAAATACAGATTATCAATGGACTGTAGGATACGGCCTAAGGAGAAACTGACATGTATAACTCTAAACACTGAGTAAGATTCAGATCCATAGTGAGGAGAGTGTTGCTATTAAAGAAAGATATTGAATAGGGAACAGATTGCAAGAGAATTTATACAAAAGAAAAGGCATGTTTCAAATACATGACATGAACAATGAATATGCAGACTGCCTAATGAATTTTATGCTTTGTTGGATGTGGAGTGCTGGTGAAGCTGTGTAGAGCTTAGGCAGAAATGAATGGTATAAAATTAGAAATGGCCAAGGGCTGTTGATACAGGAACTTTAATGTCAAGCTGAAAAATGTGTGGGCTTTTCTTTATTCCAAGGGGAGTCATTACAACTATTGCAGAATATTTTACTTGATTCACAGCCTTAAGTTTAATTAAACCCATTATCATTTATTAAATATCCAGTCTGTCTGCATTACTGTCCTAGATAGTTTGATATCCATAAAAATCACTTAAGCTTTAGACAAAAATATTAATTTCAGGTCCCAGGTCTAGTTCCATTCTGATAGGTCTAGATTGTCCTCACATATCCACTTTTAACTCAACTCTGACAGAGTCTAGGCAATAATTGAAGACTAAGTTTGGTGTCATACTGATATGTAGCACACAATGTAGATGTCAATCTTATGCTGTCTACTAAATTATCTTTCATATTGGAAGCCAAGGATTTCTTTCATAAGAGATTTTTGGGGTAGACAACACAGAAGGGGATTAAATATTTTATCTTTATATCATTCTTAAAGATTGTTCTTAAATCAACAGGGTCTCTTTCTATTTCTCTGCCTCTCTCTGCCTCTTTCTGTCTGTCTCTCTCTCCCTTCCCCCTCTCTCTGTATTTTCTATTGCTTGTAAAATAAGCAAGAATTTATTAGATATGGTTACACAATCAGGACTGGATATCTTAGTAATACCTGTTTTCACATTGGGGAGGCTGAGAACCAAATAATCCAATCCAGTTTATGACACTGGATGCTTATCAATTTGGAGGCCCCGAGTACTCTTGGATAGTTGCACATCTCCAGGCTTCAGTCCATCTTTGAACACCAAAGAGATTAAAATTTTATGTCATTGGAGAATGGCTGGAACAGTTATAAGAATACTCTCTCATGAAGAACATGAAGGTAATCAACTACCATATTATTCTATGCTGATTTTATTCTTCCTGGAAACACTGTCACAAACATATCTTGACACAAGTCTTTTAGGTGGTTTTGAATATTTTTAATAATTGTCAATTAATACTAACCACCAAAGAGGATATTGAATGTAAAAAATTACGCTGCTCAGAACATAGAAATAAAGGTAAAAATGGAGAGAAGGTGATGAATGGGAAAGTCTGTAGGAATCAAGGATTGATGTGGAAATGTCTTTTTATGTGCTGTGAATATCATTCTTTAAATAAAGTAACTGTTTTAGCCCATGTCAGGCATCATAGAAGTAGGTTGGGAAATCAGAGCATAGGTAGGAGAAGGAGGGCAGAGTGAGACAGAGATGTGATCCAGCTGCCCAGGAAGAAACATGTAACAAAATAGGCAAGACACGGGCCACATGGCATGATAGATTAAGGGAAATGGATTGAATTCAGATGAAAGAGCTAGCTAGCAATATGCCTGAGACATAAGCCAAGCAGGATAAAATTAATATATGCATCTGTGTGTTTCTTTGGGACTTTGGGATTGCTGATCCAGATAAGTGGCAGTGAGCAGGTCTGAACAGTGAGACTAGGCTGTCTAGAAACCACTTACTACAAAGGACTGCATGTGTATGATGATAAATCCAAAGAGGTTATAAATAAAGGATGCAGATTTTGGTAGTGGGTGAATACTATCACTATTGAAACAGGAAAGTATAGTTAACAGCTTACATGACCAGGACAATACTCTGAGTCATATATACTGTGCCTTTTTTTGGTAATGCACCTGGAAGCTTAACTCTTATCTTCATGCAGTAGTCACATATACCCTCTTCATACAATGCTCCTAACAACATCAGAACTCCTTGAGACCTATTCATTTGGGCTAATTGTATAACTCTCTCTAAAAACTAGCATTTATTTTTAAAATTAATAAAAAACATGAAATGTAGTTGAAATGTTCTCTGTATGATGTCAATAAAGGACTGTTTTGGCCTATGCACAACACAGTAGAAGTGGGTGGAGAATCAGAGGACAGACAGGTAGGAGGGTGGAGTTAGTCAGTTGCCATCCCATCCCCAAAGGAGGAACATGGAAGAAATACACGTGAGCCACGGGCTGGGACACGTGGCGAGTAGATTAATAAAAATGAGTTGATTTAAGATAAAAAAAAAACTAGCTAATAATATGCTTAAGACATGGGCCAAACAATATAAAATAATGTAAGTGTCTGATTCATTTCTTTGAGAGATAAAAGCCGCCATAGACCAAGTCTTAAACCTCCAGGCCCAAATGAGACCAAACAACAAAGAGTATCCCAGCGTGGGTCCAAACACCCAAAAAAGCCTAAAAAAGTTTAAAAAGCTTAAAAAACATTCTAGATCACTAAAAAAAAGCCAAAAGCGGCTTTCTAAATTACATATCTAAATTAATTTATGATACAGAGACAGCACAGTGTTTAGACAAAAATTTTAAAATAGTACGTTTGCGACACACAGCTTAAACTCATACATTTCACAGAAAGCTTGACATAAAAGTAATTAATTTAAGATTTCTACTTATATTAAACAAAAAAAACAAAGTTAAAAAAGTTTTTCTAATAACAACATTTTCTAAGTACGCTCTAATTGCCAAAAGCGGCAAAAATACAACAAACCCCTCTGCCATATTAAAAAGCTGCCAAAAAAAAAAAAAAAAACAGAGTCAACAATTAAAATAATACCGACATATTAAAAACTCTTTAAATTAAAAAATGATTAAAAATTCTCCATAAAACAAATTTAAACTCATAAAACCTCTAAACAAAATACAATATATATAAAATACACATAAACTTAAAAAAAATAAATATAAAAACCCTTTAAAAATAAAAAATAAAAATAAAAAAATCATAAAAATAACAAATGAACAAAAAGTCTAAACTATATTTATTATATTTTCTTTTAATTTTTTAACTTTTAATAAGTTAACGACAAAAAATAACTAATTACTAAGACTACTAAATTAAACAA
This sequence comes from Sigmodon hispidus, assembly GCA_004025045.1. Classification (NCBI taxonomy): domain Eukaryota; kingdom Metazoa; phylum Chordata; class Mammalia; order Rodentia; family Cricetidae; genus Sigmodon; species Sigmodon hispidus. Next base: position 51,171 of record PVIH01010879.1, read on the forward strand.
ACATATATATTTTAAAAATATCTTAACTTTAAAATCTATTTATAAAAATATATTACTTAAAAAAATTTCTGCTTTTGTCTCCACAAAAGATCAAAACCTATAAATTAATTCTAAACAAATATAGTTTCATTTACTAAAGCCACCTAAACATTCTCAACTTCCAAAAATCCAATTAAAATAATCCAACTTCAAAACCCCATAAGATCAACAACGTCCTTTAACAACAACAACAACAAAATAATAAAAAAAACTACATTCAATTTCCCTAAAATATTACTTATTAATATTTACTTTCATTATAAATAATTAATAATCATTGTCCATCTCTAAAAAAGGGGGGGAGGAGAATGTTCTCTGTATACTGTAAATAAAGGACTGTTTTGACCTAGGCACAACACTGTAGAAGTGGGTAGAGAATCAGAGGACAGACAGGTAAAAGGAGGGTGGAGTTACACAGTTGCCATCTGACCCCCAAAGGAGGAACATGTAAGAGATATAGGTGAGCCACGGGCTGGGACACATGGCAGGTAAATTAATAAAAATAGGTTGATTTAAGATAAAAGAGCTAGCTAATAATGTGCTTAAGACATGGGCCAAACAATATAAAGTTAATATAGGCATCTGATCCATTTCTTTGAGAGAAAAAAACTGCCTCAGACCAAGTTCCAAACCTCCGGGCCAAAAGGGCCCGGAAAAACCTTCTACAACAATGAAAGGTTTCATTCAAATTCCCTATGTATTCTATTACAAAGAATGAAAATGCCCAATCTGGTCTGAATTGACTTTGGATAAACGCAAACGCTATGGAAAACTGTCCTCAATAAGCTTTTAGGAAGAATCTTTTATTTGCTTTCTTATTTCTATGTATAACTAGGCTATTATATGATTAAAATTAAATTACAGAAGGATATGAACAATAGGAAAATGAATATATGACCTAATCTATCAATCAAAAATAGAGACCCACCCAAAGCATGACTCTTAGTAATGAATTCTTCCATTTTTAGACTCTGTAAGAAAGATGCTCCAGGCTGTAACCTGGTACTCCTGAGAACACTGACTCATGTGGGTAATCATTAATTTCTAATATGTGCTATCATTTCTCTTCAAATAAAATTACCTTTCTAAATTTGGAAAAAAAAGCTTTCCTATTTTACGGCTACAAAAACTATTTCAATTACACACACATGTCTGATTTTATTAAATATAAAATATATCACCACATATTCCCTTTGTGTCAAAAATAAAAAAGACATTATAAATAACATAAGAAAGGGGATAAATGGATAAAAATATGACTTTATTCATAATAAAAAATAAAAAATAAATAGAAGTTACAAAGCCAATCGGGGCAAGAAAGAAAAACAATATACAATAGGTACAATAATTGTATACAATATACAAGCAATAATTACATGAGTAATATCTAGTCCATTAACAATTAACAAATTCAAAAAATTTATTTCATTATTTATTCTATTTTGGTGACTCCAAATGATTGTACCTAATTCCCTTTCTATCTAACTTGTACTACTAGCTGAAAACTATCTTTTTATGTCTTTCGATATGTGTCTGTATGTATATGTGAGTGTGTGTGTGTTTATATATTTACATGTGTGTGGGTTTGTGTGTGTGTGAATGTGTGTGTATGTGTGTGAGCGTACGTATGTGTATGAGTGTGTGTATGTGTGAGTGTATGTATATGTGCATGTGTGTAAGTGTGATTGTGTATGTGTGAATGTGTATATGTATATGAGTTTGTGTTTGTGTATGTGTGTGTGTGCATGTGTGTGTATGAGTGTGTGTGTGTATGTGTGTGTGTGAGTGTGACAATGATTAAAGAAAAAGTAGCCTCAAATTTTAAAGTTTTGGAAGGAGAAAATGGAAAGTAAAAAATAATAATTAGAAAACCTTAAAAGCTATGTGATATTAACAAAAATCTCTTATATATATAATTTTTTATGATTTATCAACTCAACTGTACCAAAATTTTGTTTTTATATTTATATTTGAAATTTTACCTTTTCCTAAAATATTATAATTCATAAGTAAAAGTGCAATAAAATTTCTTCAGCTTTGTTTGTTTGTAAGATAAAATATATTTTAAGTTTTATCTTTATAACCTATTAATTTCTTTAATAACTTGTCACATAGAGCATGATGACTTAGTCTGTGCTTTCCTTAATCATAAGTTCTAGAGGAAGTTACATCAAATTTCGTTAATACTGTAAACTATATTAATGCATGGTTCATTTTTTAGGAAAAATTAGTGCTCTTCAATAGTCCAAAAAGAATAAAAGAACAGTAAAGTCAGCACTGATGTATTTCTTCCTTCAAGCTACCAGCTCTGATGTGGGCTGTTCCTAGTCTCCAGGGATGCCCATTCTTTTCAAGGAGAGAAAGAAGGCCAATGTCTCAGGGGAGATAGGGATTTTCATGCTGTATTTCTCTGAACATCTTTTAAGTAGTGAGAGATACATTACAAAGTGGTTGTGTACCTGATGAAAATTCAAGATGTCTCTTCCCACAGGTATTTCTGGAAAGAGGAGAGGAGCCAGCTGGGCTGTTGGGACCTTGCTGCCTTGGTGGTGTGCATAAGATGTTCAATAACAACTTCCCTTAAGCCCATCTGGAATCTGCTGCTGATTGGTGACCTATGAACTTCAGATTGGTGGGGCCAAATGAGAATAGCCAACATAGCCAAGTACATTGCCAACAGCCAGTGGTGTGCCTGGAGGGGGTATTAAGGCTCCTCTCCATCTCTAGTAAATGACTTCCCTTTACTTCCCATCTGACTTCCAGTGTCTGAGCCATTTCCTGTGCACCTTCTCTCCTTCTCATCCAAGAGTGTTCAGGCAGATTGTCCTACAATATATTACTTTGGAATCTCACATAAAGTCTCAAGTTCTAGATAAGGCTTCAGCCTTTTTGCTATGATCAATGCTCAAGTTGTTGACTGTAAGCATCGGTTTTTCTTTAATCCTAATGTGGAGAAAATTATAGATTAAATAGAAAGCATATGTGTATGTCAGCACTGGGGTGATACATTTATACCAACAGCCTGTGAATATTATATAGAATAACTAGATGAAAGATAAAGAAAGGGGTGGTAGAGAAATACAAAAATAAATGAAATCCATAGCAGCTTAGAAGATACTAAAACAATATAATAGGAAGGATGATTGTATATCATAAAATGCAAAATAATAGATAAAAAGAAAGCAAAGTTAAAAGTGGGCCAAGCATAAGAAAAGGCCCAATAATGTCTTAAGTATGCAGTTGATTACAGCCAGTAACAAATCACTAGTTTTCCCCCTTTTAATTTATTCTTCTCTTATACAGTACATGCTGACCACAGCCCCCTTCCTTATAATCCCCACATACATTATAACCTCTCCTCTCCCTAAATCCACTCCTCTTCTGTTTCCATTCAGAAAAAGAACAGGCCTCCTAGTCATATCAACAAAACTTGGCATAACAGGATGCAGTGAGAACAGGCACAAAGCTTCATATCAAGGCTGCAAGAGGGAACTCAGTAGAAGAAAAAGGGTCCCAAGGGCAGACAAAAGAGATTCACTTCAACAGTTAGGAGTCCCACAAACACTCCAAGCTAAATAACCACAGCATGTATGCAGAGGACCTAGCATAGACCAATGCAGGCTCCATGGCTGCCCCTTTAGTCTCTCTGAACCCTTATAAGCCCTGTTGAGTTGATTCCATGGGATTTGTTCTCCTGGTGTCCTTGACCCTTCTAGCTCCTACAATCTTTCTTCCTTCTCTTCCAAAGAGTTCCCCAAGCTCTGCTTAGTGTTTGAGTGTAGGTCTCTGTATCTGTTCACATCAGCTGCCAGAAGAAGCCTCTCTGATGATGAGTGGGCTACGCTCTAATTTAAGAATGTAGCATAAAAGTAATTTTATTGACTTTGCTGTTATCGTTGTTTTTTGATTAGTTGTGTTTAGCTCTACCCTAGGTCTGTGATTGATCCAGCTTCCAGTTCCTGGTCATCCAGGCAGTGTTAGGCATAGGCTGCCTCCTATGGCTTGGCCTTTAATTTAATTTGTGGTAATATATTATATATTTAATAACAATAGCCTGACATAGAGGACAGAACCACCCACAGAGTCAAACCACAAAGATAAGGGGCTGATGAACCCACACCTTTAATCCTAGCACAATAAAGGTTGAGATCCTCAGGTTTTCTGGCCAAAAATAGCCAGGGGGTGGTAGCACTAGAAAATTGAACCTGGAAGTGAGATAGGTGGGTAAAGAAAGAGGAGAGAGGAGTTCAGTTTCAGCAGTGCTCCCTTTCAACTGAGAACTCAGAGGTATTCAATGTGAGGATTTATAGAGATATGACCTACCTATTTGTGCCTCAAGAGCCAGCTAGGTAAGAACTGGCTGTGGCATATTTTTGTGTCTTTCTGATATTTCAGCTTTTCCACAATATTTGGCTCCATGTTTTTATTATAATACCAAATAGGATTCATGCAATATTAAGTCATTGGTCAGTCTCTCTTACAAGGTCTGAGCCCAAATTGCCCAAACATTTCCTGCAGGTAGGGCAAGTGTTGGGCAAAAGTTTTGTGGTTAGGTTGGTGTACCAACCTCACCTAATACACAAAATATACAAAGAATTCAAGAAATTACCAGTTCTTAAGTGCTGTTATATTTATCTGTGACCTATATTATAATATAAATAATCAAATGCGCTGCTGTATTAACTTATATTATAAATTATGTATGTTGTGGAAAATGCTGGTAGTACTTTGTAACTCGTAAGTTCTCAAAAACATGTGATGGGTTTAACTCATCAATATTGGACACTAAAAACACAGATATTACATAACTTCTAGAAGACAACAGTTATTGTGAACAGTGATAGTATTAAAGATACCAATAAAAAACCAGAGTGATTGTCTAACCTGTTAAATGGACATTGGAGTCAGATGATGACTGGGTGGTTTACAAATGTTGAGGTAGGGATGAGTTATGGAGGCAGACAGATTAGTTACTAAGCATTGCTCTTTTTATTCTATTGCTCCTGTCTGATGCTGATCTAACTGGCAGAGTACTCCTTAGCTGGATTTCTTTGTTATCTACTCCTCTCCTGTTATGTTTGACTAATTATAAGGTAGCAAATACCCAAATCAAAGTTTCATGGCTAATTTGTGGGTTAATGAGCCCACAGAAAGCACTTTAATTAATTCTCCTCATTGTAGTGACAAGAGAGACAAGACTGTATCTGAACATTTGCATTGAAGATGTTCAAAGTCTTAAAGTGCTGTACAATTAAAACCTCACAGGAAAATAACAACAAAATTGCAGTCTATACTCTGTTAGGGCATAGAATTTCCTTAGGATAATCAGCAATTAAACCCTATCAAAATATAGATTTCATTAGATCAAATTTCAATCCCTTCCACAATCTTTCTGATCCTGTTGTAATCAGCTCCAACAATTCCACCCAAAACAGACATGAGCTGTGTGCTATCATCCTTTATTTACTCTCTTGTATTTCAGTGAAAAAGCAATATGTTAGCAATTATGTACTGAGAAATAATTGCTGTGCATTGTCTTAAAATAAATAGAAATTATCAATAATTATTAGGTATCAAGATTAATGAAGTCATCTCTGCTAATTTGTGAGGCTATGTCAATTAGAATTTACCAGACACAAATTTATATATACACATATATATTATACATTTTGTTATATATTAGTTATACATAATATATATATATATATATATATATGTTATTGTGTGTGGGGGGAAATGTGTATGTGATATAACAGAAAACATCTTCTTTGGTGATATGTCAGATATGATTGTTTGTAGTATGAAGTTTCTGGCCTGTACTAGCCCCAAAGACTGAAACTGCTCACAGCCTCACTGTTGCTTAGCCCCAAATAATCACACAAAGGCTTATGTTAATTATATGCTGGTTGTCCTATGTCTCAGGCATATTGCTTTCAAGCTCTTGCAACTTAACCCATATCTATTAATGTCTTGCTGCATGGCCTGTGGCTTACCTGAATTCCTCTACATCTTCCTACTTGGCAGCAGCTCACAGTATTTCTCATTCCAACTTTCCCCCCTATATCCATGCTTAAATGTTTTGCCTGCTTCTAAGATGCATTGCCATAGGCCATAACAATTTCTTTATTATCCAATGATAATCAACCATACAGAAAGATATCCCACATCACTTTCCCTTTTTTTGTCTAATCAAAAAGTAAGGTTTCAATTTCAACACAGCAAAATTACATATAACAAAACAGCTATCAAACAAGAATTACGGTTACAGTATCTATTCTACTTGTACTTATCAATATTTTTTTAAAAAATTCTCACCTACCTTATTCTTCTAAGTCCAAAGTTTCCATCTAATTTACCTTTTATTATAACAAAGAAAAACTATACTTAAAACTATCTAATCTTCAACTTCATCATTAACCACAGGAGGATATATTATTTGAGTAAGAAAGGGCATTAAAACAACTTCCAAATTCTAGAAATGACAAAGACATCTTACTACCTGGACTGCCACCCAAAATTCCTTTGAAACATTGGGACATTCATCTTCATCCTACAGGCCTAGAGTATCTGTTATAACTTTCAGTGAAGCAGGATATTTGAAGGGCTGGTATGCCCATTCTGGCATAGTGCATCATCTGTGTCCTGCAGAATGTTGGTAATTTTCTCTATGAAACAGGAGCCTGAAGAACCATCTCAGACTATTCTGCCAAAGTTCCTGCGGTCACTTTTCTATGGGTTCTGTATGTTCAATTTATATAGCATATTGTCAAACAGTCAAAGCAAGAACAATTTCTTGTTTAGTGGCTCTCTTTTTGCCACAAAGAATGTTAACTCCATATGGAGCTTTGTTGATGTCTATATCTTCTTAAAACAGGTTTGTCCTGCTAGGAGCAGATATGCTTCACTGTCCAGAGAAGTCTAAGATCTCAAAATATTTTAAATGCCATATTCTGTAGGTCTATGAAGTATGTGAAGATTACCTATCTAATTAAAATATATCTTTGTATACCTATCTAATTAAAATATATCTTTGTATATCTAAAAAAATCTAATGTGAATATAAATTTGATTATCATAAATGATTAAGAATTAATCTGTATTTCTTAATTATGTATTACAATTTTAAGGAATTTAATAAACAATGTCTTAAACAAAAGTAGAAATATACATACAGTATAGCAAAATTAATCTTTAATTTGTTTCAATAAATGAAAATCTATACCAATGTAAAATATTTAGAAATTAAAAGTTGTTTGTAAATCAAAGTTTCAATAAACTTTTTTATTATTTTTAGATTACCCCCTTCCCTTAGAAAGACATTAACTGTGACCATTAATTACTTATAATGAAAATAAATACTTATAAATAATATTTTGGCAATTTGGGCATAGCTTTCCATAAACTACTTTCTGCTGATTGGGGGTGTTGGCAAAATTATGGGGGATCTCGAGCCTGGTTTATTTTTCAACATCTTTGAAACTGATGTGGCCATCTCTACCCATCAGAGAATTTGGTAGGGCCTTTCTTGCTCAAATCTTATTCTTTTAATTGGAAATATATCCACAGCCTTCCATTTTCTGTGGAAATAAAAAGGAAACCTTTTCTCCAAAGTAGCATTTTTTTAATTTTAATTTTAAAGTCAGATCATTTACAAAATATATAGGTTGTATTACCTCTGCAGCATTTATAATCAAATGTTTTTAGCAGCTCTTTTTTCCTTTGTAGTCAAAAAACTTAAAGATAAAAACAATAAGATACAGTATCTGGACACTCTTTATAATTTTCATCTTTATGTGGCTTATTATTGGGGTTTATTTTACTCTATTTTTAAAGTCCTTTCAATATTCCTTTTCCTTTCTTTTTCTCAAGCCTATGTATATTTTTAAACACACTGTAAACTATTTAGAGGTTTTTTTTTAAATTTGTCTTTACTGTATATCTCTTATCTTTTATCTATTTCTGCTTCTGACACATCTTTAATCAATAAAGTGTGGCTAGGAATAAAGGTCTGGCTATGGCAGTTGACTTCACCCAGCTCCCTCTATTTCTTTCTATTTCTAATCACACCTTTAATCTGCCAAGGTGTGGCTAGCATTAAAGGCTTGGCTAGGGTGCCTGGCTGGTTCCACCTGATCCTTGACTAACTTAATAGAAAATTTAGCTTTTTAGCAGAGGAAAGAGCATAATTACCACTCTGATAAATTTTAGAGACCACATTACCACAAAGTAGAGCACCACCAACCAATGAATCCCATTTAAATATTTGGTAGCAAGGCCTCTTAAAAGAGCCACAAGTTTGTTTTTTCTTTTCTTTCTTTCTTTTTTTTTTTTTTTTTTTTTTTTTTTTTTTTTTTTTTTTTTTTTTTTTTTTTTTTTTTTTTTTTTTTTTTTTTTTTTTTTTTTTTTTTTTTTTTTTTTTTTTTTTTTTTTTTTTTTTTTTGCTAAAACTGAGTCAGGAAGCCTCTGCTGCTACTAAGAAGCCATTATTATCACTTCCATTTTTTTTTTTTGTCCACATAAATAAAAACCTTAATTCCATCAAATGCAGCTTGTTACTTATATCAAGGCTCCTGTTAGCCTTCAGGAATCGGCCTTATTGCAGCTTAAGCTATGCTCTGAAAACATGACATTAAGGTTTCCCTGTATCATGGCCCACTTTTGAAACACAACTTGGAAGCTTTATTTAGCTCCATTTCTGTGCTCTAGAACACTTTTTTTGTTTTTTTTTTATTTCTTTTTTTTCATTATTATTATTATGAACACAGAAGTCACACTTGTATATCCTTATTCAAGGTCCCTACCGCTTCCCACCACATCAGGTCATTCTTTCTTATCCACAAATCCTCATCCCACCCCTGGGCAGGATGCAGGCAGTCCCATGGTACCACTGCCCCAATATTGCTTAGTTCAGTCTCCACTCCTGGCAGATCTAGTTTTCTCCCCCCTCCCTCAAGAGTGAGTCAGGTGTTCCTCTTGGGGGAGTGGGATCCAAGGAGTCAGTCCAGGGTGTTTCTGATCCCAAGCTGTTCACTGGTTGTGGTTTGCAGCTTGGGCATGCTATGCATTTTTCTTGTTTGTTTGTTTGTTTGTTTAGAGTCCACTAATGAGTGAGTACATCCCCTGCTTATCTTTCTGAGTTTGTGATACCTCACTCAGCAGGATATTCTCCATATCCATCCATTTGCCTGCAAATTTTAGGATATCATTTTTTCTTACTGTTGTGTACATGTACCACAGTTGGTTAATCCATTCTGCAGTTGAGGTTGTTTCTAGGTTCTTGCTATTACAAATAATGCTGCTATGAACATAGTTGAGCTAATGGCTTTGGAGTGTGACTGTGTATCTTTAGGGTATACACACAGAAGTGGTATTGCTGGGTCCTTGGGGAGATTGATTCTCAATTTTCTGAGAAACCACCATACTGCGTTACAAAGTGGCTGAACCAGCTTACACTCCCATCAAAAATGGAGGAGTGTTCTCCTTGATCCACATCCTCTCCAGCATAGGCTGTCCTCTGTGTCTTTAATCTTAGCCAATCTAACAGGTGTCAGATGGTATCTCAAAGTTGTTTTGATTTGCATTTCTCTGATGGCTAAAGATGATGAGCACTTTTACAAGTGCCTTTCAGCAATTCGTAATTCTTCTGCTGAGAATTCCCTTTTTTGATCTGAACTCCATTTTTTGATTGGGTTATTCAAGGTTTGGGGCTCTAGATTCTTGAGTTCTTTATATATCTTAGAGATCAGTCCTCTATCACTTGTAGGGTTGGTGAAAATCTTTTCCCATTCTGTAGGCTGTTGTTTTGTGCTATTGACAGTGTCCTTGGCTTTACAGAAGCTTCTTAGCTTCAGGAGATTTCACTTATTGATTATTGTTCTTAGTGTCTGTGCCACTGGTGTTATATTTAGGAAGTGTTCGCCTGTGCCAATACATAGAAGTGTATTTTCCACTTTCTTTTCTATCAAGTTCAAAGTGGCTGGGTTTATGTTGAGGTCTTTGATCCACTTGGATTTGAGTTTTGTGCAGGGTGACAGGCTCGGATCTATTTGCATTTTTCTAAATACTTACATCCAGCTATGCCAACACCATTTGTTAAATATACTATCTTTTTTCTATTGAATATTTTGGGCCTCTTTGTAAAAGATCAGGTGTTTATAGGTTTTTGGGTTAATGTCTGGATCCTCAATTCTATTCCGTTGATCCACATGTCTGTTTTTATGCCAGTACCAGGCTGTTTTTATTACTGTAGCTCTATAGTATAACTTGAATTCAGGGACAGTGATACCTCCTGAGGTTCTTTTGTTGAATAAAATTGTTTTGGTAATCCTGGCTTTCCTGTTATTCCAAATGAAATTGAGTATTGTTCTTTCAAGGTCCAAAAAATATTGTGTTGGGATTTTGATTGGCAATGCATTGAACCTGCAGATTGCTTTTGGTAGAATTACCATTTTTACTATGTTGATTCTACCTATACAGGAACATGAGAGAGCTTTCCATCTTCTGATATCCTCTTCAATTTCTTTCCTCAGTGATTTAAAATTTTTGTCAAATAGGTCTGTTACTTCTTTGGTTATAGTTACTCCAAGGTATTCAATACTATTTGCTGCTATAATGAAGGGTCATGTTTCCCTTATTTCTTTTTCAGCTCTTCTATCTTTAGTGTATAGAAGGGCTGCTGATTTTTTTGAGTTAATCTTGCATCCTACTACATTGCTGAAGGTGTTTATTAGCTGTAGCAGTTCCTTAGAAGAAATGTGTGGATCACTTATGTATATGATCATATCATCTGCAAATAAAGATAGCTTCACTTCTTCTTTTCCAATTTGTATCCCCTTAATCTCTTCTCGTTCCCTTATTGCTTTAGCTAAAACTTCGAGAACGATATTGAATAGATAAGGGGAGAGAGGACATCCTTGTCTAGTTCCTGATTTTAGTGGGATTGCTTTGAGTTTTTCTCCATTAAGTTTAATACTGGCTGTCAGCTTCTTGTAAATCGCCTTTATTATATTTAGAAATTCTCCCTGTATTCCTGATCTCTCTAGGGCTTTAATCATAAAGGAGTGTTGGATTTTGCCAAAGGCTTTTTCCGCATCTAAGGATATGATCATGTGTTTTTGTTTCTTTAATTTGTTTATATGATGGATAACGTTTATGGTTTTTCATATGTTAAACCAGCCCTGCATTTCTGGGATGAAGCCTACTTGGTCATGTTGGATGATATTTTTTTATACATTGTTGTATATGGTTTGCTAAAATTTTGTTGAGAATTTTCGCATCAATATTCATGAGGGAAACTGGTCTGTAATTATCCTTCTTTGTTGTGTCTTTGTGTGGCTTGGGTATTAGGGTAATTGTGGCCTCATAAAAGGAATTTGGCAATATTCCTTCAGTTTCTACTGTGTGAAATAGTTTGAGGAGTAAAGGTAGTAATTCTTTGAATGTCTGGTAGAATTCAGCACTGAAATCATCTGAACCAGGGCTTTTATTTTTGGGGAGGGTTTTTTTTTTTTTTTTCTTTTTTAAAAAACAAATAAAAATCTTTATATAAGAGGAAATTATATTATGGTTACAAGTTACATAATTTTCTTAGAAACCCACATGTAGTTAAACATTTTCCTTTGTATTATTTTTCCCATCATAAGATCTTCACCATAAAGAAATGATTCTTTTATTACTGATTAACAAGGTTCTAAGCAAGCTGAATATATTTCAGCCAGCTCCTTTGTACCGACAGGCAGCAGTTGGCCGGCCATTACAGTGTAGCAGATTCCTACCCTTATTCCACCTTAGGAAAACTCACCCAAACTGACTAGCTAGTCACTTATTCTTTTTTCTTTACACATAATATAACCTTAGGTATAGAGACACAGTTGCCTTCTTTGATCATCAAACTTTTTTTTTTTTAAACAGGCAGAATTCATGGATCTATTATGTGTGAAACTTTCTTACTCTCATTTTTCATGCTCAGCAAGTCTTACATCCCTCAAAAAGGGAGGGTGTCCTCTATTCTTTTTTTTTTTTTTTTTTTTCTATGATTTCCATTTCTGATGATCTTCCCAGGTTTTTTTTTTTTTCCTTTATTTTGTATTTATTA
>PVIH01010880.1:0-72455 GCA_004025045.1 Sigmodon hispidus
GCCACTGATAAAACCTAACAAGCACGGGGCTGGAGAGATGGCTCAGAGGTTAAGAGCACTGACTGTTCTTCCAGAGGACCTGAGTTCAATTCCCAGCAAAACCACATGGTGGCTCACAACCATCTATGATGAGGTCTGGTGCCCTCTTCTGTAAAACTGTATGCATAATAAATAAATAAATCTTTAAAAAAAAAAAAAAGAAAAGAAAAAAAAAAAAAAAAAAAAAAAAATTTAAAAAAAAAAAACCTAACAAGCACAGGCTCTGGGATAACCTACCCCTGCAGGTCCACTTATCCATGAATGTCTTTTCTGCAATGCCAGGCAATCATTACATTTTAACATTGGCCCAGCCACATCACTGATAAATGTTCAAACAGTACTCTGGCCCATAGGCAATCCAGAACAAACCTCCAACCACCCACCAGTATACCACCTTCAGACATCTAAGACCCCCTAGCACTTCCCATGTGTGAGTGGTTTTAGATTAAAACTCATTTCACTTCTTAGGTTGTGTGGTATCCTCATAGCCTGATATAGCTTGTACTTTATTTATAGTGAACCTAAATTATGATTAGACTGACATGATGTACTGAGACCCACCGTGTCAAATGAAGTCATTTGATGTAATGGTTAGTAATACAATACATTCTGAGTAAAACATCAGAGATTATGTAATGGTTCATATGTCTTTAGAAGTTGCTAGTACAACCGTATTTTATCTGTTGGACTACGATGCCCAACTAATAAAACCTAATTCCCACTCAAGTATGTCCCTGGGTTCCAATGCCAAGCAAAGAACTGTGTACCACACACACAGCTGAAGCAGACCCCATGTGGTCTTTCTGTAAGTTTCCTAGTTTATAAAGTATAAAAAAAAAAAAGAGAGAGAGAACGATTTTAAGCAAAGAATCATACTTGGCACTCACAGAGTAACTGATACTTTTATTACTTAAGATCACATCATATGAGGTAGGGCAGAATAAGCACTGTAAATTTTTTTAAGTGATTAAGCCAAGACTTAGACTAGGGAAAAGAAGAAAAAAAGAGAGAGGAAGTGAAGGAGGGAGGGAGGGAAGGAGGGAGGGAGGGAAGGAGGGAGGGAGGGAAGGAGGGAGGGAGGGAGGGAAAAAAGAACCCTAAGCTGTCCAGAGCCAAACAGAAAGCAAGATTGAAGCCAGTTGAATTCAAAATCTCCAGTTACATTTCCAGACAAAAGGGAACAGCCAATGCTGAAAGTTTTATAGATTTTTTGCTTTACAAGAAAACATTATTTTATATCAAATGATATTAATATGTTCATTTATGGCCTTGATTTTGCCACCCAGGCTTTCTTTCCCCCAAATAAAGACAAATTTATTCCAATTTTTGAAATACCACTTAGCACAAAATATTCTAGGACTTCATATTGAGAAATTGATTTGTTGTTCTTGACTATTATTTTAACCTATATTAAGCATAAGGGCCTGTTGAGTTGTGCTAATCTGAAGTGTCATTGATTAGACATTCTGGCTCACAGGGACATTCTCCCAAAATAGATTCCTAGCATTTTATAACCCTCCCACATTCCACAAAAGAGAATCTGGAACACAGGAAGGAGCCATTTCCTCACACGTAATAGCATCTTCATTGTCATCAAAAGGCATCTGATTAAAACCCAAAGACATCCAACAAGCATCCTCTTTATCCCCACATCTCTGTCTCCCACGCGGCCAGCACTCATCAACCTCCCCATCCAGCTTTCCTCCATCTATACCACACATAGGCCCCCTGTGGCTGCCACTCACCAAAACAAGTCCATGTTCTCCCTCCTACTTCCTCCACATTGCCACCCACAATTTGGGAGGGAGAACTCTCAGAAAACAATTTCACCCTGGAGACAGCTCAGGCCTTTTCCCCATGCTCAAGGAAGGTGTGAGCAAACACTTTTAACCAATGAAAGCCTCTGCCTCCATCACTTTTAGTCAATGAGAGTGAAGGTAGCCTACTACTCTCAACCAATCAGCTCCAGGAAACCCAGGATGCCTGTGCTCCACTCTCCCATCCTGCCTCATGGGCAGAGAAAAGCCAGAGACAAGCCTCAGAATGTATGATGGTGGAAGAAATAGTTCAGGCAGGAACCTGAGTGCCAAGATGAGAAGTTACTGGAGTAGCATGACATGAAATGCCTAGGAACCCTAAAGGACCTTGAGGAAGCCTGTCCCAGTTATGTTCCTGGGGAGTGATTTGAAAAGTCAAGAGCATTGCTTGGCCCTTGGAAGCATCCTAAAGTGGGTTATGGTGATGTTGCCTCCTCCAGCAGCATGGCAGGAGTGCGGAGCATCCTTATCCTGCTGTAAACATCACACTCAGTTCACTCCAAATGCCTATTTGCACTACCTTCCTTGTGGACCCTCCTCCCTTCAATCTCTACCTTCTAAAATTCTACTTCCTTGGGATGCATTTCAGCACCATGAAGCCATGCATAGTTTACTCTCAACAGGATGTGCCCATGTCCCCTCCAGTGGGCAGTATCTGCTTTGTATTTCTGACATTTATGTGCACAGTCATTCTCTAAATTCCTAAAAGACTCTCTCTTTCTCTCCCTCATATTCCTTATGGAGGAGTCTCAAATTGCAGACTTCAACCCATGAATGGGAAAGTTTTAAAAAGAAAAAGCAGACTAGAAGATATCAGCAGAATGCATCACACATATGATAAATGGTATCTCCTGACACTCCTATTTCTGTTAGGAGTACTCATGTTCACAGGAGTACTGGGTTTCAGTGTTAAATGTGTTTGACAACTGTGAGTCTCAGTCTAAAACATTCAACAGTATTGCTTATGTACACATTCGAGTTGACCACACTGACGGATATGAAACAATCCATGTGTTACAATTATTTTTTCCTTTTTTTTAATTTTTTATTTATGTGTATGTATGCTGCAAATGCCCATGGAGACAAGAAGAGAGCAATGAATTCTCTAGAGCTGGAGGTACAAGTCATTATAAGCTTTCTCATGTGGGTGCTGGGAACTGAACTGGGGTCGTCTGGAAGAGCAAAAAACATTCTTAACGAGTGAGCCATCTCTCTAGCCCCATGTGTTACAATTTCAAAGGTTTGGATTGAGGGGGTGTGGAGTGTCTGGGTGAGCACAAGTCTAGGGACTCTGGCTTGTGAAGTTTGTAGGTGTAAGGGACAGAGTAAGTAATAAGCAAGACCTTAACAATTATTATTTTGATCCCTAGCAATAAAAAGGTGTTCATATTTAGAAAAGAATTGGTTCTGTGAAACTTTCCTCATTTGCCAAAATCATCTCATGATGACTAGGATCTGTGTTTCAAATATACAGTATAAATAATTTCACTGTGATCACTAAAAAGTAACTCTAGAGACACTCCCACCCCCCAAAAAAGGCCTTTGTTCAAGATGCCTGCATGCCATCTCTCCTTTACCATCTGCCAGAGCCCATTTATCTTCCAAAGCTTGGTTCAAAGGCAACCTCTTCTATAGAAGCCTTTTAAAATATATAAGTAAAAAATTTAAACAGTAACAATAAAAAAAGCTTCAATTTTTCCTCTTTGCCTCCTCTACCACCCACCCTAGTCCCAAATAATGGTCTCTTTTATGACACTCTAGTGCAGGAAGCTTCCTTTTGCTTATATTCTTGCCCAACTCTAGAAATAGACAATAATATGCACAAGCCATGTTTTACCCAACCCTGCATCCCCTACAGCAGCCACCACAAGATCTGGTACTTTAGAGATGGCCAAAAAAGACACAGGAAGTAAATAACCAAAAAACGAGTGAGTCTGTTAAGAGGTATGGCCATCACTGTAAAGACCCTGAGGAATGGCTTCTGTGAGTAGCAGCTGACCCAAAATTTATGAACCATAAGACAAAGAGAAGGGAACTGAAGACAGGTACTGCTTCTGGGGATACCTGCCTCAGCTTAGGTACTGAATTCCCAGTCTTAGGACTCAGCTCTGCAGAAGCTACAGAGCCATGTGCAGAATAGAACTTCACTGTATCTCTGTCCTGCAGAGTTAAAATGGGATGTAGAATGACAATGTTTGCTAGGGACATCAATCTCAACTTTTTTAAAGATTTATTAATTGACTGATGATTGATTGATTTATGTATGAGTGCTCTATCTGCATATATGACTTTATGCCAGAAGAGGGCATCAGATTCCACTAGAGATGGTTGTGAGCCACCATGTGGTTGCTGGGAATTGAACTCAGGACCTCTGGAAGAGCAGTCAGTGTTCTTAACCTCTGAGCCATCTTTCCAGCCCCTCATCTTAATTTTAAAATATAGCTGAAATAAACAGGCATCGGATCATTCATGTTCAAAAGGCCTACCTTGAAAAACAGGCATGAATGTTTCTGAATGGGGCGATGGTATAGGGAGACACACCCAGGGACTCCTATCAATGGACTGTACTAGGTATACTTTTGTTTCACATTCTGTCTATTTGAGGACACACTGTGCAGCCAGTAGAAGAAGCACACTCAGGTTCAAAGCCACAGTCAGAATTAGTAAAATGCAATTTGTTTTATAGGTACCAATTAGAAAAAGTTGTTTGGGTATCAAAATAAGAGCAACTCTTCTCTTTAAAAACAAGTGAATTTGTGTGTTTGTGGGGGGGGGTCTATGATGAAAGAAAGACTGTGCTCAACAGTCTTTATTTAAAATTTATATCTCTTTTCATAAGTTAATTAACAAGCACAATTTCCTAACTTGTGGTATTCTGTTTTCAGATTGTTTTAAGATCAATACCTCTTAAGGTTCTGATCTTCTCTTTTAATATTTTTTTTTAAAACTTTATTTATTTATTTGCCTTGGTGTTTGCCTGGAACTGGAACCACAGACAGTTGTTAGCTGCCATGTGGGTGCTGGGAATCGAACCCGGGTCCTCTGGAAGAGCAGAGGGTGCTCCTAACTGCTGAACCATCTCTCCAGCCCCCTCTTTTAATATTTTTGACATAACTTTAACTTGGAAGCATCAAGGTCTTGCTTTGTAATTTCTTTCAAAGCCGCTCTTCCAATTAGAAGGCATCTGAGGTGTTCTGGAAAATTGATATCTGAAAAAAATGATATCTGAAAAGTGGGCCTTGAAGCTAATTCTTAATCAAGTCTGAACTGTGTGAACTTGGGCAAGCTCTCTGACTACCCATCTTCAATTTTCCTGTCTGTAAAAAAATAGACCAAAAGCATTACTTACTTTGCAAGTTTCTTGTTGAAGAATCAATGAGCTAAAACATATAATACACATCACTGATAAGTCATACTGTTTGGTAAGTATTGGTTTTGAAATATCTTCTTTCGTTTTTTGATCTCAGTATAGTTATTAAACACTTTAAATCTATTTTCTCATCTAGAAAATGAAAGTACTATCACTTACCACTTCTGAGATATTATCAGATTCCAACAAAAAAAAAAAACAGATATGAAAATATCAGACACAGAGAACGGAATCAATCTACTAAGCGTGAGTGATTCATGTTTGCTAACCCAGACCTCGGTAGGCTGAGGCAGGAAGGTTGCCTTGAGTTTTAAGCCATCCTAGTTTGCACACCAAGACCTTCTCTCGAAAAGAAGCAAGATGAGGAGAGAGGGAAGGAGAGTGATAGAAATACTAGGTATTTTTAATTACTCATAAACTTAAAAGTAAACTATAAACATAAAATCTTTAATAAATTCTAAAATTGAGTTAGAAATGCCATGCAAAAGGTAATCCATAAATAAGAAAATGCCTGACACGTTTGAAATGTACACTCCAGTAGTTTGGTTTACCTGAAGATAAGCTTTTGGAAATACAAATTCTACAATAAAATAAAACACTGTTCTACTATACGGTAATCAAAAAACCCTATGTGTTTTCATAAACCAAAAAAAATACATATATATTGTTTTAAAATCTGGTGGAGCATACTACAGCTTTAAAAAAAAATGCTTTCAAGATGTAGTGGTATATGTCTTTGATGCTAGCACCAGTGAAACAGAAGTAAACTGATATATATATAGTTCAAGGCTAGCCCACTCTACAAAGCAAGTTCCAAGACTTCCAGGGCTACTTTGAGAGACCTGTTCTCAAAATAAATTTAAAAATAAAAATAAGTAAATAAATGACAATTTAGATGTATAAATTTCAAGTCAATTCAGCAGATATTCTGTGACAATGTTCCAGGTAATTTACTGGGGATTAAAGATATACCTTAAGTCCTTACTCCAAAATGTCTATGTATTATCACTAATCATCTCAAAATGCAACTTATAAACAACAGACAGGAGTTCAATTTGAAACAGAAAATGGATGAGCACCATAAAAATATGTCAAAACAGTAAGTTCTTCCCTTTGACTACAAGCCTGCCTAGATTTTAAAAAGCAAAAGTCATCTTTAAAAGACAGTTGTTATCTGGAAAGCTATTGAATGTGTGCCAGAAACCAACATTTCAAAAGGTATACCTGTAAAATAATAGCTATCTGTAAATGAAAGGCTGAAATAACCCCAGGAACAGCAACACAGTAATTAGCAACTTTTATAGAGTAATAACATGTTCCATATTCTGTCTACACTAGCTCTTTGAAGTTGCCAGTGTAATATATACAAGGTTTATTACATTAGAGCCCATCCTTGTGTGTTTTATAGGCACTAGCATTATGCAGAGCAAGCTGTAGTCACCATCGGATCTTTTATAAGAAACTTCTCAATAATGTGCAAGCTTTGTGTCTCGTTTATTTTGTTACACCTGTCTTTAGGAAAATAAAAGTCACTGCACGCCTAAATCACTAAAAAAGATCCACATGTCCACATACCATAGATGTATGAGCCATAAATCATAAAGCAGTTTAGCTCTAAAATTGTACATTGCATATTCATGTGCACACCACTTGCAGTTTTAGACACATGTGAACTCTTTACTGAATTAAAAAGAAGAAAAACGCTCAGCTCTACAATCAGCGATTACCAGAGGCAGGACAGAGAGCAGTTAATATGCTTGTTCCAGCAGATGTTCATTCCCGTAAATATTAAACATAACACAAGTTCCTCCAAGAATATACAAGCAGTAATTTTACCACCTGAATAGGGCTGGTTGAAAACATTTAAGGGGGTGGGGGTAATGTGAGGGATGCTGAAACAGCCAATGAGATTTTTTTTCAGACAACTGCAACCGGAATTAAATTGCTTCTACCTGCGATTTACCTATAGAAGCTCCCTAACGTGAGCATCCCAAAAACTGGGACCCCAAGTGCATTCCAGACTGCCAGCTTTGAGCTTGACAAAAGGGGATTGGGGTGAGGAGTTCAGCCATAGAGAGGTGTGAAGAAAAGGTGCAAAGGAATTGTGAACCTCCGGAAAACGAGTGTCCCTAGGCCAAGGCCTCTGGAATTCGAGCACAGACACACACTGGCCTCCTGCCCCGAGTGTTCACTTTTCCATCTCGAGTGGGAGTGGGTAGGACAGACAGAGCTTGCAGGGAGCAGGCTAGAGAGCATCCTCTCAAGGCACTTCGCAGCGGTACCAACTCTAGGGGGTCACAGGGGTGAACCTGAGGTTCTCAGAGAGCTGTAAGGGAGCACAATCCGATGGAAAGGGGCTGAGAGGGGGTGCGGGATGAGGGATGGATTCTCCAGCATCAATGACACGTTCTAAAAATCGCTTCTTTTTCCCTCCACCGCTGCGCTCCTCCTCTGGCACCCAGACCACCGGCCCCTTGAGCTGGCACAGGCAGCACCGAGGGGAGGGGACAGGACTGGAGACCGGCAAATTGACGGGAAGGCGTCCGTGCATCTAGCCCGCCAAGGCTGGTAGGAGCCGGCTAGGCGGGCGCCCCCGACCCACCCCACCCCCACGGCGGCCAGGCACCCGGCGTCCCGGCCCAGGTGAGGGCGCGCGGGGCTGCCGTGGCTCTGCGATCGGCCAGCACTGGGACTTACCATAGCGACTCGAGGTCCCATTCCTGGAGCAGGGCTAAGTCGAAGCTGTCCATGGTGGGAGGTGTCAGCACCGCCGCCGCAGCCGCTGCCGTGTCCGCCGCCGCCGCCGCCGAGGCTCGGGCCGCCCGCGCGCTGCAACGAAAGGAGCCCGCTAAGGTGCATCCCGGCCGCGCCCGAGCCGCCGCCGCCCGCCCGCCAGCCACCCTTCCCCGGCTCGCAGTGCCCGGCACCCCCGCCGGCCCCCGACTCCCGGCCGGCCCCGGCGTGTAGCAGCGGCCGGCGCACTCACCCGCTCGCCGGCTCGCGTGCAGGCTCACTCGCGGAGAGCCTTGAGCTCGACGCGCCGCCGCCCCCTCCCGGCCTGCGCCCGCCCCTCCGCCCCTCCGCCCCTCCCTCGCGGCGGCCCGGCCCGCTGCAGCCGCCGGCGCGGTGCTCTGCGCCCGCCCGCCTCTTTCTCCTCCGGGAGGCGCGTGTGCGCGGGCGAGAACGAGGAGCGCGCGCGTCGTGAGTCCCGCGCCGCGCCCGCCCGCCCCGCGCGCCCCTGCTCTCCCCGCGCGGCTCTTCGGGGTTCCGCGCCCTCTCTCTAGCCCTGCAGCCGGCCTCCGGCTCGCCCTCACCCGGGCCCCTCCATCTCTTCTGACCCTCGGCTGCCCCAAGGGTTGCAGGGGACGTCCTGCGAGCGGGAGGGAAGGGCGAGGAGGCGGCGGCGCAGAGTGCAGAGGGATGCTCTGCTGAGCCGGGGCCGGCCTGCCGCAGCCCCTTGCCTCTCGCCCTCGCCCTGGGTCCTATGAGTATTTCCTCGGCCTCCGCGAATTAAGCGGAACCGGCGGGGTGCTGCTGCGGGTGGTGTGCAGGTTTGCAGACCTGGGGTGGGTGCTGGGAAGGAAATGCCCTGGCTGCCCCAGGCGCGGTGAGAGTTAACTGTGCAGCCCACGGCAGCGCAGAAAACAAATCGTTTCAAATATCTGGAGCCAGTAACTTAAGTGAAATAAAAGAGGAAGCGGGAAGGAAGCTCCTTCCAAGAAGACTTGCTCTCAGCTGCATTTTGGCCTCGGGGCTTGGGGGGGGGGTTGTATCCCACTACCCCTCAGCTGACCGGTCCCTGGAAACCAGCCTCCTTTCTTTTTATTTCATACTGGAAAGGCCTCTGGGTTTCCACTACAAACTTCCCGCCGCCTCTCCTGTCTGCAGAGTGGCAGATTGTCAGCTGGAAAGATGATAAAGTACCACTATGGCTTGTTAAAAAAAAAAAAATCAAGCCCTTGCTATTATTACTCCCTTGGTTTGAAAGAATGTCCCCCCCTTCGCTCATTATTATATACACTTTGGGAGTGGAGACTGTAGGTGTACAGTGGATAGATATATAGTCATCTCTGTGCTTCTGCTCTAAAAAACGAGGAACCCATGGGGGCACCGGGGGAGGGGGATCTCCCATGCTCTTGGCTGCAGCTTCTGAGTTCCGGATTCCCCAGAATTCCTGGAGAGAGCGGCACCAAGTAAAGCTCGCTGCTTACACCAAAGCCCGCATGCCTAAGTGAAGGCCTTTCCAGTGTGTTGCCCTTTGTTCCTTTTCTAGACTAGAAGAGCCACCGTGTGGGGCTGCCAAAAATTTAGCCCCTTTGATAGAAACCAACCTAGGCACACCCCTTCTTGACTTCATCCACACCTGAAGGAGAATGAACAAAGTTCTGGTCGCAGGTAGAAATTCCAAAGGCCAATTCGAGTTCTTTCTTGTCTGAAACTGGACCAACAACACTCTCCTCTCTATCCTTTTCTTTCCCCCAGCTTTGGAATAGTTCTTCCTTTATTAACATCCATAACTAATGTGAAAATATCAGTCGCTAAATGAAGGCAGAGCCTGCATCTAATCAGCTGTTGAAACGGAATTGTTATTTTACAAGCTAACAACTTCCCTCCTTCAAACCCCGTTCTTAGTCGAAGGCCTACAAAAGAACAAAGGGAATATAAATATAGGGAAAAAGTACAGGTGTGAAGGGCTGGAGTCCAAAATTTTAGTCTACAGTGTATTTGGAGAGGGGAGGAGGGATCTGCCTTACAGATACCTACTTAGCATAAGCCTTCTTGGAAATGTTTGCTCTGGCAAAAGTGAGCTATAGACATCACATGGAGACAGCCTTCCCAGGAACAAAGGCTGGGGGTGGAGGGTGGAGGAGAGAAAGAGAACAGCCCCTGTCTGGAAGAACTGCAAGTTCCAAGGCCTGAACAAGAAATGTGTCCTGTTCCTTGGGCTCCTGGCTGCAGCTGGGAGCCTTCTCCAGAAAGGAGACCTCCGCCCCTCACAGGGATCTGGCTTCCCTTCCCTTCCCACCACATCTGTTTATACAAAAGAGGCCGTTGAAGAACAAACAGAACCATGTTTACTTCGGGTCCCATGCGGTGCTTGAGGCTCAGGATACAGATTCTAGCCTCCTCGTAGTGGCTGAAGATAAATGGGGCCCAGAAAAGGCAAGAGAGTAAGCGAGTTTAGAGCTGAGAGGGAGGTTTATTCATAACAGGTCTCTCCAAAAAAATGCCATATAGTAACGGACAGATGTATATTTGAATTTCAACTCTGGGGCCCCATGTTTACATTTAAGTGTACTTGAGCCCAGAGTAAATTCACTGTGTATTTTTTTTTTAATGTTTCTTCACCAATAGTGCATTTTCTGTTTGGGGACTTTAACTAGAGAATAGATGCATTAGTATCTTATTTCCGGCGGATGTTTCTGTGAATACAGACCACTTGGAGAATGGGGGCTTTGGAAGAAACCCAAAATGTTTTTGCCTGAGCTATGATGGAAATAAGTTGAAAATGAATAGTTTTCCTAGAGTTAATGAGACTCTTTATTAGAAAAACTTACTAGTTTTTATTTTATGGAATTGTTCCCATTATATAGCCATTAGCTGTCTGAACCAAATCAATCACTGAGATCAGTAAAGAGTTAACCCTTAAGACAAAGACGAGAAGGGAGAAGGTAAAAACAGAAGGGAGAGCAAGGATGTTGAGACACTGGGGTGCTCTGCCATTAGAATGCCAGAACTAGGGGGCTGGAGAGATGGCTCAGTGGTTAAGAGCATCCCTCTGCTCTTCCAGAGGACCCGGGTTCGATTCCCAGCACCCACATGGCAGCTAACAACTGTCTGTAGTTCCAGTTCCAGGCAAACACCAAGGCAAATAAATAAATAAAGTTTAAAAAAAAAAAAAAAAAAGAATGCCAGAACTAAAAGTCCAAGGTGTGGCCTCTTGGTTTTTTGTTGTTGCATTTGATTTGGGGTTTTGGTGAGTTTTTGTTTTGTTTGGAGGTTTGAAGGATTTTATTTATTTGGGTTTTGTTTGGTTGGTTGGTTTTGTAAAGGAGACTACCTAAATTTAAAATAATAAAAATAATAATAGAGGCTGCTGTAGCTCGGATATCCCAAAGACCCAAGGGCTTTTCTCCTGCGGGAGAAGCAGCTTGTCCTACTGAGAGCTGAAGAGAGCCACCAGCCCAGGAGAGGGCCACTGAGGAAGGCAGCTAACTGAGCACTGTCTGCTTTCCCCGGAAGGCTGGCTAGTTGGCTGGCTGGTTTATGTTAAGTCCACAAAATAAAACAAGTAAGAAACAGATCCTGCTCAACATGCCCTTGGTAAGGGATTTCATCCTCTTTCTGCGTTCCTGGAACTGGAAGCCTCTACACACCTAGAAGCAAATCTAGGACACCTCCCTGAGTTTTCCTTACTTGTAAACCAAGAGAAACTTGGCCTCACTTTATCAATTCATGAATTATTTTCAAGACATGGTTGGAACTCAGCCACCACCACCACCACCATATCATCCTGCCAGCCCTCTAGAAAAGAGCTAGTTCTGTGGATGACCTTCCCCGGGAGATAACGAGGTGAGGTGTTGAATTGGGGTGAGGGGATTCCTCAATCACCCCCAAGCCCTTCCTCCCTCTCTTCTACCATCATTTGTCACAACACCATTCTTTCCTGTTCCAGGGAAGAAGCTGCAGGTACCCCCACTCAGTCAGCTCCTCCTTCCAGAGGCTTCCTGGTTGTTTGAAACAGTGTCTAAACCCTCCAGGCTTTTTGCTTGCAAATTAGATGTTAATATGTCAAGTCCCAGGACAGCATAGATTTTTAAATCTACCCAGGAGCTCCAGTGTCTTCAGGCCTTTCCTTCTCTCATCATCACCATCACTGGTAGACTCTAGCCTAGGATCCAAGGTACCTTTCTATTTTTTCCTCCTCATTCTTCAGGTCCTGAGCAGATGGTGCGGCTGTGCTGGTTGTCATCACTCCTCCTATGTTTCCATGGAAACATGGGGCATAGGGACCATCTCTGCCTTGGGCTCCCTGACAGTATCCTCCGGTTAAGAACTTCACTGGGGAACTCCTCCTTACTTTCCTGCTTTGCAGAACATTCTGGGCCACAGGCAGCCAGGGCCATTCCAGTGATCCTCTGAGACCATGCTCCCTGCAAACAGTTGTAAATTGACTGGAAAAGGGAAGGGTTAGGGGAAGCTAATACTCCAGTCAGGTGGCTGAAGCCAGTTTGGGATGGCAGCATATATACAGATAATCTGTCCCCTCAAGCACCTTCCACGATGGCTGAGAATTGTCCAGATGTCAAATTCGATGCTTCTAAGGTTTTTGTCTGTTGTCAGGCAACAGATATTTATTGGGTGTGAGTGTATGATTGAGGTTTTACACTGTACTCGTATCCTTCCACCTGGAAATGTGCATTCCATTATTATTATTATTTTTAACAAAACCAGGTTTTCCCTAAGGAATGCACTTTCTTCAAAGTTTCCAACATCCTCCTGGCTAACATAATTCATTTATATAGCCACTAAGACATTAATTAGATTCAGAAGTCCGTGGAAAAAGCAGAGCTAGGCAAGGTCAGGGGCCAGGCGGAGTAAAGAAAGGAGAGGGGGAAATGACCCCTGGGAGAGGGTGAGGAAGTGGGGGGAAATTTTTCATGCCTTTCAAGTATCAAACAAGACAAAGACAATTTCAAAACGTGGTCAACTACCATAACACTTTTTAGAGAATTAAAGTATTGCCAAATTTAAAGAGTCTGTTAGTGTTAAAAACAGAAGTTGATTTGCATGATAATTCTATGCATATACATCTTTAGTATTATTGTTTCTCATAAGCTGCTACAAAGATTTGGGGGGGGGTGCAGCTTATTATATTTTTAAAAAGAAAACCTAAAGTTGTCACTCCTCCTCAGGGTGAAAATACAAGTAGAAAAGACCATCTTTTCATAGAAGTGAGCCAGAAGAGTGCCTCTTATCACAATTCATGTATTTCATGTCCCACTGACTTGTTGGCAGGCTAATTTGTCATTTCGTGACAAGAGAAGAACAAGAATCAACCACCCAGACTAAACCATAATAATTCCCACTGCCTCTTTGGCATGCTTCTTCAAGATGCACACTGGCCAACTTTGCGAGATTCAAGAACCCTGAACCTGCTTGAAGTAGTGGGTTACTAGTCCTACAAGAGCAAGCCTCTCTATCCACTGTCTATGGATCCTGTTCTGCATATCAACTCCATCTCATCCTCCCAAAAGCACATAAGGTATGTTGCCATGGTTTTCCTTTGCGAGTGAGTACACTAAGGAACAGATAAGTGTCACTAACCAAAGCATGGCAGATTGGGGATCAGATCTGGTAGCCACAACACCATATGCCACCCTGTAGCTTTTGCCACCTTAATTATCTATAGCATCAGAGCATCCCCATGCCCACAGGTGCTTAAATAACAAAGGCAAGGCAGGGCGGGTCAGAAGTCAGAGAAAGCACTTTACCCAGCTTTCCGACATTCTCCTTCCCTTTAGCTGTGTCTCAGAGATCTGCCGGTAACACGGCACCAGTGAAGCCCTCACACTCTCTTGGGGCTTAGGAGTCTTCCTTTGCAGCAGGAGGATAGATTGGATGTTCTTTGTCTCTGTCAGTTTTTGTCTCTGACAGTTCTAAAATGTGCACGTTCTGGTTTTAGTTGTCCTTCCTGAGGGCTGCCAGACAGAACTCCCCGACGTGCCTCAGGAGAGCCATAAACCTTTTCTTATTTAAAGGTAAGACCTCCTGCTGGCCTGTAACCAATCTCAAGGTGTTGTTTTGTTCTAAGCAGGATTTCTGTGCTGTCTCTTGAGTGATAACAGACTGCAAGAACAATGTGTCCAGGAGGAAGTGAGTTCGGTTCCACCTGGGGGAGGGGAAAGAGCAGTATGGGAGAGAAGTCACATGACTGAGGGTACTGGCTTTTCTTTCAGCATGAGAGACATCTAGTGTAAGTGTGATGGTCCTCACTCACACAGCCTCAGGAGGCCAGGAAATGGCTCCCAGCCTGAAACCAGAAATGTTTCAAATTGTATTTTGGGAGGAAAAGGCAGCAGTATAAAGTCCTTCAAATGGAGGCATCCCTTGTAGCTCAGAGTCTACTTTAGAAGTCTTTACACCCAGAAACAAAGAGTAAAGCCTAACCAAGCCAGAGATAAACAAGCGTGGTAGACACTCCAGTTGCCTGGCCAATATCTATCAGCTCTCCTGCTTAATAACAAAACTTAAGTATGGTTTGGAAACTAAATAAGCCTGGCTGTTGTTACAGTTAGATACAGTTAAATCACTGTATTTTCGATCTTTTTTAACAAGAACTGGACATGTGACACAATTCTGGCCAATGAGACATGAGTTTATGCTAGCTACAGTTTCTCAGAATGTTCTTTTACTTGGAATGGACACTACCCCTTCCTTTACATCACTTCCTTCTTTCTGTCCAGAGTTCAGTGTGAGACCTGAGAAAGAGAAGCTGCTGTGGACTTTCAAAGCCACAGCAGATACTAATCTGGCAGATTAGGAATTAAAAGGATGTCAGTTCCATGTTTCTGACTTCCTGCAATTGTACCATGTTCCAATTACCTGCTTGCCTAGATCTGTATTTCTCAGAGCATAATAAGATCCTGTGTAGGCCAGGCAGTGGTGGCACATGCCTTTAATCCCAACACTTGAGAGGCAGAAGGAGGTAGATCTCTGTGAGTTTGAGACCAGCCTGGTCTACAGAGTGAGTTCCAGGACAGTCAGGACTATTACACAGAGAGACCCTGTCTCAAAACAAAACAAACAAAAAGCTCCTGTGTGGTTGTATCACTTCTATCATGCTTTGATTGTTGTAGCTAATTAGAGAAGCCACACTCTTTGAGTATATCCCATACATTCAGGACATAGTCAGGTCTACCATGTATCCTAGCTACCAAGTGACCCAAGAGGATCAGCTGTGCCAAAGAATCAATTGTGACTTACAAAAGACTATGATTGCTTCCTTAAATACAATCTTGCCTTCTGGGCTCATTCCAGTTGTAAGAATCTCAATTAATAAGAAACTCATGCTCATTTGTCCAAAGACTGATTAATCTGGCTCCAGTATTTGAGGAATATTCCATATTATTGGTTGTTCTTTATTAACACATTATTTATTAACCAGGTTAAGTTATTGTTACAACCTCATAGGGCCACTAAAAGATCTCAGTTGTGGAAAACAGTGAAGGGATAATAATAATCAGGCTTTCTTGTGTTCTTGCCACATTCACAAAAATATGCATGTTTCAGACTGTGTCATTGTTTCTACCAATAAACTAATTACCACTCTATGAAGCTCGTTTACTTCAGAAGGAGTTTAGAAAATCAGTTAATTAAGTACAGTATTTTGAAATTTAAACTGCATTACAGGGTTAGAACCCTATAATGAAATTGCAGAAGCTTAAAAGTGGAGAGAAACCATAGCAGGCTCTCTGTAGCTAGTGACTAGTCGCCTGTGTGATTCAGCATCTCCCTCACCCCACATCAATGGCAACTGCAGCCTTGGGGTGAGCATTTCTAACAATCTGGAGCTGCTTCTCTCAAAACACCTCCTGCACCATTTCTAAGGAGCTCCGGCCTGGCTAGGACCACACCTTTTCTTATGTTTATGGAACACACATTGATTTCTCTGAGTCTTCCTAGAACATCACTAGACTACAGTAAGCACAACAGCTTAGCATTCAGTCTCCCTGGAGCCCTCCTGTCAATCCTCCATACACTTAGTCTATTGGTTCCTGTGATCCAGTGAGTACTCTGGCAGAGAGGAGTCCCTGAGGATGTCATACAAAGAAACAGAGCTGGACATGGAAATGAGAGAAAGCCCAGCTTCTTGCTTTCTTGGAAGAAGAGAGCTTCAGACAGAAGCTGGAACTGACCTCAGAAGGAAAATGCTCACCACAAGCTAGGGAGAAGGAATTTACTGAGAAGGGAGATACCTGACCCCCCATGGTCAGTCCAAGAGAGAAGCTGCACTATGGAAGGAGAAAATAGAGGGAGATCGTGGGAAGAGGTTGAGAGTGAATAGAGGAGGGGTCTCCATTAAGGCTCTGTGTTTAAACTGGGCCTGGTGGCACACCCCTTTAATCCCAGCATTTGGGAGGCAGAGGTGGATCTTTGTGAGTTCAAGGCCAGCCTGGTCTATAGAGTGGCTGCTCTAGGACAGCCAGGGCCACACAGAGAAACAAACACACAAAAAAGCTCCATGTTAAGAACCATCCCTGACCATCCACAGAAGTAACCAAAACAGAATTTCCAAAGGCAGTAGTCCCCAATGCTCTCACATAGCTTCACCTCTTCGCTAATGTGTATTATAATTTTGTCTGTTTGGCACAGTCAGTCACAATTTTATAAAGTTAGCATTGGTTTCAGTCACTCTCTAGGCATCAATATTAGGTTTAGGATAGCATAGAGGTAAACTCATCTCCTTGGATCTGAGAGAGTCTCCACTGACATGTGAAAAGCTGTCACCCCCAGAGGAATGCAGCCTCAAGGCAGGACTGTACTTACAGGGATGGTTTTCCAAGCACAGGGCATGGTGTTAGGTCCCAAGGGAATACTCAATGACCACACGAGTCATTTCAGATATTGATTTCCCAAACAAGTGTGGAGAGCCTCTTATGTGTTAAGTAATGGGTTGGTAGAGGTGATAAGGAGACAATCAAAGTTAAAACAAACAAACAAAAAACCTTGTCAGAAGGATCATGTCCACACATCTTTGTTCACTTACTCATTCTTGAATTTAGCAAATATCTAAGAAGCTAGATAAGCAGCATCAAGGTCACCATCATAAGCAGGGCAGATGTGTTCTCACCAAGGAAGCTAGATCCAGTTATGTTATAATGCATTCAGACAATGATGAGGGAGGTACATGTGCTCAGGGGGATCCAAGAAGGAAGACTGACTAATTTATATTCCAAATCAAGGACCGACTCATTTGGGAGGTTGAATGAGAAGAAAATAAACCAGATATATGTTGTACCACAACATGTATCAGTCTGCTGGAATGTTGGGTGGAGGACCACTGGAGAGGCTACTCTTCGGGGGAGTTTTAATATCAAAGCTAACATCTGGGTTGATCTAATGGAATAAAAGTCAAAGTGAGCAGAGTATTACAATGATCGAAAGAGTGTTCCGGGCAGAAGGAAAAGCACATGACAGACTTCAGAAGTCGGGACGAAGCAAGCCGTGTATCCCTACACAGAGAAGGCTCTTTGTGATCAGAAGATTGCCTGGGGGTGTGGGATGGCATTGGAAGTTAGCAGATCAAATGCAGCATCATCGAGAATGAGGGGGGAAAAGCAGCACCAAGACAAGACAAGACATTGGAGCCAGGTGGCGGAAATTCTTTTTGAGGTGTTGCAAAATGACGTAAGAGAACAGGAAACGAACATCAGAGATTTGACAACATGGCAAGCCACCGCTCAGCTGCCAAAGCCTTAGAGACAGCAGAGCTGAAAGAGGAAATGACTTCTGAGAGGCCAGAGAAAGTGTTTGAGGAGCATTTCAAAAGTGGTTGGGGTGTTTGTGTGTGTGTGTGTGTGTGTGTGTGTGTGTGTGGGTGTGTGTTGTTTTAAGCTATAAAATCATGAAAACCTGCAAGCCCCTTCCTTAGGCTCAGGGCTATCTCATTAACACAGCCTACAGCAAAAGAAAAATGTAGAGACTCTTACTTATAAATTATGAAGAATAACAAAGTATGGACAACAAGCTTTAAACTAAGACAGGGTCCTCCTGAGAAAGAGCCCTAAAACCCATCAGGTTACATCCCCAGGCAGCTGCTTCATTCTCAGCAGCCCGGGTGACATCTTCCTCTTCTTGCACATCTACTTATTTAGTCAGCTCGAGCCGGTTTAAGGAGTCCCTGTCTTGGGAAAAACCATCATGCACAAGTGGAAAGGCAGTTTTAGTCTTCTCACCCTCCTCTAAGTCCTTTTTTGTGTGACTGCTCTATTTAATTGGTTTGTTTGTTTGTATGCTTTTAGTACTGTCACATTATGATAAACACCAATGGCTTATACAACCACCGATGCCCACCTTGTTTACCATTTGCATTATGCATTCATATTCTTTTGTTTAGCATCTGTGGTGGTCTGAAAGGAAATGCCGGGGCTGGAGAGATGGCTCAGTGGTTATGAGCACCGTCTGCTCTTCCAGAGGACCCGGGTTCGATTCCCAGCACTCACATGGCAGCTAACAACTGTCTGTAGTTCCAGTTCCAGGCAAACACCAAGGCAAATAAATAAATAATAAATAAATAAATAAAGTTTTTTTAAAAAAAAAAAAAAGAAAGGAAATGCCTCCCCAAAGGGAGTGGCACTGTTAGAAAGTGTGACCTCTTTGAAGTAGGTGTGGTCTTGTTGGAGGAAGTGTGTTACTGTGGAGGTAGGCCTTGAGGTCTCACATGACCAAGCCAAACCCAGTGTTTCAGTTCACTTCCTGTTGCCTGCGAGAGATAGAGATAGAGCTACCTCTCCAGCACCATGTCTATCTGCATGCCACCATTGATTAACCATTATAATAATAGACTAAACCTTTGAAACTGTAAGCTAGCCCCAATTAAATGTTTTCCTTTATACCCATGGTCATAGTGTTTCTTTACAATAATAGAAACCCTAAGACACCATCTGTGTTTTAAAAGCAATGCCTCAAGTTACAGGCATGTACACACGTGCATGTGCCCAAAAAGGTTTGTTTGCATTTTTTTTTAAACTTTATTTATTTATTTGCCTTGGTGTTTGCCTGGAACTGGAACTATAGACAGTCGTTAGCTGCCATGTGGGTGCTGGGAATCGAACCCGGGTCCTCTGGAAGAGCAGACGGTGCTCTTAACCGCTGAGCCATCTCTCCAGCCCCGTTTGTTTGCATTTTAACGGAATTGCTTTGAGCATATAGATTAGTAATTGTGGGATAATGCTCTTATACACTGTAAAGATTTGTTATGCATATTGGTTAAATAAAATGCTGATTGGGCAGTAGCTAGGCAGGAAGCAGAGGTGGGGCAACCAGAGTAGGAGAATTCTGAGAAGAGGAAAGCAGATGCCAAGGCAGAGAAGCAGACGCCAGCATGACACAGAGAAAGCAGGATGAGAGTGCTGCTCTGAAGAAAAAGCACCAAGCCACATGGCTAAACATAGATAAGAACTATGGGTTAATCTAAGTGTAAGCGCTAGATAGTAATATGCTTGAACTACTGGCCTAGCAGTGATTCTAATATTAAGCCTTCAAGTCAATTCTTCGGAAAGCAGCGGCTGGGTATTTGAGAGTTTCTGGCAGGCAGAAACTTCTGACTACAAGTAATTAAGAATGTTCAATCTTCTAGTGTCCAAGCAGAGCATGTCTCTATTTTGGTTCTTTTTAATTTATATCTGCCATATTTAGTGATTTGTTGCGACAGGAGTTAAATATCAGCCTGATTTACTTCCTAGGTAGTTAAATTGACCTATTCATTCTGATAATCCATCTGTAGATTTATTTTTATCCATACAAGTAGTATGTGTATGTTACTTGTGAATGTTGGCTTTTTTCTTTGGAAAGCTTACACCTTCATTTATTTATTTTTTTACTTATTAGCTGACAATTCACATTTAAATACAAATAGTGATGGCCATATATGCTATAGGTTTTACAATGTTGTGGGAAGTATCCCTTAAGAGTTATTAGTCAGGGAGGCCTTAGTGGGCTTGTACCTGCATTCCTCTTATTGCCTACAAAGCTAGATGATAAGTCCCTATTGCTGTAGACACCACACAGCTTGGATGAGGAATTAAGATAGAATTGAGCTGGAGGCTTCTTTCTTGCCAACTAGCCATCATAATCCCAGAAGGTGCTATGCAGGGAAAAAAGGTATCAAAGATCTTACCTAGCTATGACCCCTATGCAGTACAATACCAACCTGCCAGGCAAGATGCTCATTCTTATGCAATAGTGGCACGACTGTCATGGGTATAATCAGCCATTCTCTGATTGGATTTGGGGCCCATTCCATATATGGAAGCCATAAGCCTGCAGAAAAGGTGATAGACCCTTCAGGGGAAATTAATTACTATGTTCAGCTAAACTGACATTTAAGTATATGTTTGTATCCATAGACTCTCATTTTAGTCAGAGAAGCTTCTCTTCTCTAATGAATTGCCTGTGCTTTCCTGAGTATCTGCTAGAAATGTAATCAGAAAATAAAATAATTTTTCACTATGACTTGAACTCAAGGCTAGATGGCTGGTGTGGTGTTGAGTTCCAAATATGCTAGTCAGGGGGTTGTTATGACACCAGGATCCAAGGAGCCAACATCTACCCACTCAGTGTAAATGTGCAGGAAGAGGAAGATGTCACCAGGGCTGCTGAGAATGAAGCAGCTGCCTGGGGATGTAACCTGATGGGTTCTAGGGCTCTTTCTCAGGAGGACCCTGTCTTAGTTTAAAGGTTCTGAGACTGAATCACAGGTGAGTGTTCAGCACTAAGGAAGACAACTATACTATTCTCCCTAAAGCCTGGAGAAAATTGCAAGGTAGAATAGAAATAATACAAGATCTAGAAGACATGGAGAAGACTTGTGAAATGCCATCTTCTGGGCAACACATAGTCATTGCAATCCCCAATTCTCAACAATTGCACCTGCCTGCACTGGGTCTATACAAGAAGGAGCCCAGCAAAAGCCAGGGGAGTGAGGAATGGACTCGGGAGGCCATCCCCCACTGCTGAACTACTTCCTGTGGACAAACCTAGGAAAAGGGGGTGCTGCTGCTGTGTCAGGTGTGAGCCTGATCACCCCACCAGGCTTCCAGGTTTTAAAATAATGGCCACACAGATGGAATTAGTTAAACTAAATAGGTAAGAACACCATCCCAAAGTCAAGAGTCTGAGAAAGAGACAGGTAGAAGGAATGGGTATTGATAGGGGTAGGAGAGAAATAAGAAAGCGGAGAAGAGAGGGGCCAGAATATATCATACAGATGGATGAAATAATCAGACAATTAAATTGATTGATATTATTATGAGTGTATATGGCTCTTTTGGGACTATTTATCAGATTGCTATTGCTCACTTGTTAAATTTATATCTATTGACTTGCTTTATCAAAATAATGGATTAATGGTGAATTTTAGGGGAAAAAGTTTTTATATAGCTAGTTGAAACAATTATACTTCATAACTCCATTTTACTATTAGTGGTTAATGAAGTGAGTTACACTGATTAATTTTCAAAACTTAAGAAAGCCCTGTATTCATTGAGTTGGCAACAATTTGTGCTAAGGCCCTATTCCACTATTTCTGTCTTTGTCACTAGATTTTATTTGTTTTGTTTTTTAAAAAAGCTAGATTTATATTTCTACAATTGTATCTGCCTATAAGTGTCTATAATTTTCTTATTTAGACATGACCTTGGAAGGTTATTTAGACAAGACTAAATAACCCCTTGGTGTCTTCTAAAACAGGAGAGTTTACTTCATTTTTTTTTTAAACCCTTAAAATGAGTCGATGGTGTTTTTTTTTTTTTTTTTTTTTTTTTAAGAAAACATTTAATAGTATTTACCGTAAAATTATCTGAGACTGGAGTTTCTCTGAAAGAAGATTTTAAATTATAAATCGAAATTTTCAATACTTTTATTTCTATTTTCTATTATTTCTGGTGTTGTATCTCTCAGAAATACACACAAAATCATGAAAAATTTCACATTAATTACACCAATAGTAATTAATTGCTTTTAATAGCAATGGGATCTGTGGTTATTTTTTACCTGCCTTGATTAGTATGTCTTATTGGTGGCTTTATTCTCCAACTTTGTTAGTCATTTGTTATTGTAACAATCATGCAATTCAAACAACTTTAAATATTTGTTTATGGGCTGGAGATGGCTCAGAGGTTAAGAGCACTGACTGTTCTTCCAGAGGTTCTGAGTTCATTTCCTAGCAACCATATGGTAGCTCACAACCATCTATGATGACATCTGGTACCCTCTTCTGTACACTGTATACATAATAAATGAATATTTTTTAAAAATTATTTTTTTAAAAAAAACTTTATTTATTTATTATTTATTTATTTGCCTTGGTGTTTGCCTGGAACTGGAACTACAGACAGTTGTTAGCTGCCATGTGGGTGCTGGGAATCAAACCCGGGTCCTCTGGAAGAGCAGACGGTGCTCTTAACCGCTGAGCCATCTCTCCAGCCCCTTAAAAATTATTTTTATTTTATGTGAATTAGTGTTTTGTCTGCATGTATATCTATGTAAGAGTGTCAGATCTTGGAACTACAGACAGTTGTTAGCTGCCATGTGGTTGCTGGGAATCGAACTCAGGTCCTCTGGAAGAACAGTCAGTGCTCTCAACCGCTGAGCCATCTCTCCACCCGACAAACAACTTTAAAAGGGGGAAATATTTAATTTTTCTTGCAGTTTCAGAGGTCTATGATGCCTTTGCTCCACTGTTCTCTGTCTATAGCAAGGTAGAGTATCATAAAAGAGAGCCTGGGCTGAAGGAAAAATGGTCCCTTACGGTGGCCAGAGAACAAAGAGAAGGGAAAGACCAGCCCCCAGGTATCCCCTTCAAGGCCACACCCCTTGTGACATCACTTTCTTCCACTAGGCTGTACCTCCTAACAGCACTACAGACTTTTGGGGACCACTTAAGATCTAAGTGCCATTAGATTATTATCCTTATTACTATTTCTGAAGACCCACCTCCTGGGCTCTTTGATCAATGTTCTGTATGTTTATTTGTCTTCTGTTTTATTCATTCTGATCTTATATTTTAATAACTTTCATGTGATTCTTACCTGCTATATTTTGTTTTGTTTTTAATTTTATTTATCAGTCTAGATGTATGGCTTGTTGATGTATAGACTTTGTTGTTGTTAGGTCTGTTGTCTTTCCTCTAAGCACAGACTTTATTTTTTGATTTATCTATACATATGTATTATACAGTATACAGAAGAGGGTACCAGATGTCATCATAGATGGTTTGAGCCACCATGTGGTTGCTGGAAATTGAACTCAGGACCTCTGGAAGAACAGTCAGTGCTCTTAAGCTCAGAGTCATCTTTCTAGCCCCACTCAGACTTCTTAGAAAAAGATAATTTTTTTATTGATGTGCATGTATGTATTTGTGTGCCTGTATGAGTTTATGTGCTCCATGTGTAGGTGCCTCCAGTATCCAGAAGAGGGTGCCAGATCCTTTGGAATTGGAGTTCCAGCCAGTTTTGAACTGCCTGTATGGGTGAGTGCTGAGAACCAAGCCCAAGTCTTCTGCAAGAGCAGTGAGTTCTCATAACCAATAAGCCACCTCTCTAGCCCCAAAGCACAGATTTGATGTACATAATTGTCTCCACCATTTTGTTCAAAGTACAATAGTTTCTAATATCTATTGTGACTCATTTTTGACAGATGAATCATTTATCTAATCATAAATTCCTTAATTTGCAAATGTAGACTTTTCTAATTTTCTTTTTGAAAATATTTCACAGTTTAATTACATTTAACTATAGAGTATACCCCTGTCTATCATTCTGATGTGTTGAAACTTCCCACATATATTCAATTTTGTAAAATATCCTTGTGAGTTAAAAGTACATGCAATCTTCTCTTGTTGGTATGATGTTCCTTACATATTTATTAATTATGTGTTTGAATTTTTACATGCAGGTTTTATGTCTACTAAATCTACATTTTTTAAGTTTGACAAGATTTTTCATTGCAATGAGAAGTTTTAATTTTTTCAAAAAAAAAGGAGTTTTAATTTTTCAAGTTTTTCTTTATGTATTTGAGGCCATGCTAGTAGGAGGGTTAAAGTTCTATTTTTTTAGCCCTTCCATATCTTATATTAAGTATGTTGCTTATAAACAATTAGATTTTTGTATGTTTGCTTACTTGCCTTTTAATTAAAGCATTTAATCTATCTGCATTTAATGTAATTGTGTCTTTGTTACCTTTTAAAACCTATTTGCTAGGTGCTGTATACTTCACTTGTTCTGTTTACTTTTCAATTTTTGTATTATCTTTGTTTGAATTATTTGAATGAGCTCTATATTTTTTATGCTCTTCCTTGGTGAGCTTTAAACTTATGCAGCTTTTATTAGTTTTTTGCTTGAACTTGATAAAAAAAAAAAAGCATACATCCTTGACTTAGTATAATCTAGTATGTATTTGTAACTTTTAACCTCTTACATGAAAATGTAAGAATGGTGGAATATTTAAACTGCATTATTACTCCCCTAATTTGTACACAGTTATTATTTGCATTTATTTACCTATATTCTAAAACACAAAGACATGGTTATTTTATGGAATTAATTTACATTAGTGTTGTGCCTGCCCTCGGTCATTCTTGCATCTCTAAACTTCTGTTTATATTTTAACAGTTTGGGTTATATAAACATGGTCTTTGTGGAGTCCATTTAATGATTCCTTTATCTGGAGCCACAGGTATCTATTTTTCCTGTGTTATTTCTTCTGCCAATATTTTCTTATCCGCTTATGTCTAGATATTTTTAGGATGTGATGGCAGTGTATTTGTAAGAGTTTACAGAGATTACTTAAAGTCTACAGAGATGTTGTATTGCTCCAAAAAGAGAGTTTCCAATTCTGCCAAGTAGTTGAGATCATTAGAAATTTAGGATTAGCTTTATATAATTTTACCAGCTTTTTTGTTTGTTGGAGGTGAGATATACTACCTCTCATTAGGAGTATGTGTACTTTGAAATACACATTTCTCCTAGAGTGTACTTTCATGATTCAAACCTGAAAGGGGGGTTGCTATTTTCTTTTTTGATGGGTCCTCATTTCATTGTTATCTTCTAAGTTCCAAAAGTCTTCTTAACATCATACACCAACTTCTTTTTGTGTGTGTGTGTGGGAGGGGGAGCGATTCAGACAAGGTTTAACTATGAAACTTTGGATCTAGTCCTGGAACTTGCTCTGAGATCAGGCTGGCCTTGAACTCACAGCGATCTGCCTGCCTCTGCCTCCCAAGGGCTGGGTTTAAAGGCATGCATGGCTGCCGCCACTGCCACCACTTGGCTTATGCACCAGCTTCTTGATCACTACCTTCAAAACTGGAATTGGGGATCCTAAATATCAAATCATTTTTCTTGATCTCTTTTTGAGCTTGTCTCTATTGTTCTTCACTCACTTTTTAGGTTTCTAGTGCCTTTATAAGCCAACTATTTAAAACTGACTTTTACATGCACTTAACACGTGAATATATACTGTGAAAACAAAGTTTTGTTTGGATTTGGGAAACTTGCTCTTCCTTAACAGAGTGGCTATACACATCCTGTAAATTGGCTAAAAGAATGGGAAATGAAGCCAGCCAATCTGTTTTAAACCTCTGTTATGATTCTATCAGCAGTGTGACCTTAGGTAGCTTCAACTTTCTTATTCTCCTTTCATTGATAAAATTGAGCTAATGATTATAGCTCTTTTATTGGCAAATAAATGCAATAATATTACAAAGATATATCTAGCATAAGCACTCACTTAATGAAAACTACTTTTACTGGACTTGAGCCATTTAAATATTTGGTAAGGCCTGCCAAGATAAACACTCATAGGCTATGAACTTGTGTGGCTGGGAATTCCTGCTTGGTAATGTGTCCAAGCCCTACAATGTTTAGGAGATACCACTCAGGGGCCCATTGGAATACTTTCTTGCCTTCTGGGGTCAATTACAAGCTCTAACTAAGAGAAAGTATGGCTTTGTCTGCATGTGGCCTTTGAGCCCACAGCCTGGCAGAGATGTGTGAAACTCTTACCTGTGTTTCAGTTTCTACAAATGCCCTAATTGTTTTCAGGGGCTTTTTACTAGCTTTCCCTTTACCCACAGGTAAGGCTTAGGTACAGAGTAAAAAGGCCTATGATTAACCTCAAGGGCTCTGTTGTTAAAGTTCTGCTTTAACTGGCCTGGCCCTGTTTTACATGCCCAGAGATTATTCACCCTTTAGGAGATCATTCCTGCCATTTCCCACTGTTGGCTTTTAAAAGCTGGTCCATTGAAACATCAGTAGCAAGGCATCATCATTGACCTCATGCTGCTTAATTCCTAACCTGGTCTTGACCCCAGAGTCAGAACCCTGTGAAAAGTCAATAAAAGCAGCAAACAAGCTCATGTTGTTCTTGGCAGACTTTCCCAAACAATGAAAGAGTTTAACAATAGTTAATTGTGGCTTACTAGTGGCTAACAAGCATTGAGTGTGAACGAAGTGGCAGGTAATATAGCAGCCAAATGAGGTAGGCGCTGTCATTAGCCCTGTTTTACAGGACAGCCACTGGGTGTTACAGGGACAAATTAGTTAACCTAAGGCTACAAACCAGCAATGGGGTTGATGGCTACTCTATGGAGTCCCAGTCGAATATTAGGTGGAGAAATTGAAATTCTTCACTGATGACAGAAGTAAGTAGAGGAAGGTTTTGAAGAGCTTTTCCACAAATTAATAGGTGAATTGCTAATAGTATCTCTCTGTTAAAGTGGAGTCCTTTTACTTCTGTAGACTATCCTGATAAGAATGGGGCTGGAGAGCCCAATTAAAACACTATTAAATATCAGACACAGCCCATGGGAACAGAGAGAGAGGAGTCTGGCTGAAGATGGTTATCAACCAGTCGTGTAGGTAATGATGCCCAATAAATAGTCCAAAGCAGGAAGCATTGTAAGATCTTGATAAGAAGCTTCTCATCGAGGCTCACAATTGATGAAATGGAAAGCAACACACTTGTAAACCTAAGTCTGTGAATAATCACCTTCTAGGGATAAGCAAGGCAGCAGAGGGATGAATGTGATTAAAGTGCATTATATACATGTATGAAAACATTATAACAAAACCCATTATTTTTATCAGTAACATGTATGCTAATAAAAATGTCTGGATTCACTGGAGTTCATATTCCCATAATATCTCTGGCTGGACATAATTGGTAGGAAACTATAGCACAGATTCTATCCACTCCTTTAAGACTTTCAACCCCAACTCAAGACTTGAACTCAACTTTTGAGTTCTTCATGTGTTCTAGATTTTAATCTTCTGTTAGGTAGACAGCACGCATTTTCTCTCATTCTGAGGGCTCGCTCTTCACTCAGGTAGTTGTTTTCTCTGTTGCGCAGAAACTTTTCAATTCCATGCAGTCACATTTAGAAGTGTAGAAACAATTACATATATATATATGTATATATATCATGAAAGCAGAGAAAGTAAAAAAGAAAATATGCGGGATGAATATGGTCAAAGTACATTATATACTTGGAATAAGTTGTCTTTCTGAGACCTGTTACTGTGTAGAATGACTACAAACCAATAACAAATTTTAATTAAAAAACTATAAGATGGCTGGGGCAGGGATGGGGGGTGGGGGGCAGCTGGAGAGATGGCTCACAGCCATCTATAGTGAAATTTGGTGCCCTCTTCTGGTGTGTAGGCGTACATGGAGGCAAAATGTTGTATACACAATGAATAAATAAATCTAAAACAAAACAAAACTACAGTAGGAACTGCAGAAATGGCTCAGTGGTTAAGACCCAC
Organism: Sigmodon hispidus; assembly: GCA_004025045.1. Classification (NCBI taxonomy): domain Eukaryota; kingdom Metazoa; phylum Chordata; class Mammalia; order Rodentia; family Cricetidae; genus Sigmodon; species Sigmodon hispidus. The sequence continues at coordinate 27,774 of PVIH01010880.1, forward strand.
TGCAAAGGACCTCTTTTGCATTCCCAGCATTACCTGAACACTCACAATCCTTTGTAACTTCATTTCCAGGGTATTCCACAATTCTTCTAGCCTCCATGGGAATCCCTTGTAAGTGGTACACTTGTACACATACATTAAAAATAAATAAGTCTATTTTAAAAACTAACAAAGTCAGATGTGATAGATGGCACATGCCTTTAGCCCCAGCACATGGGAGGCAGAGGCAGGAGGATCTCTTTGACTTAAAGATCATCTGTCGGGGCTGGAGAGATGGCTCAGCAGTTAAGAGCACCGTGTGCTCTTCCAGAGGACCCGGGTTCGATTCCCAGCACCCACATGGCAGCTAACAACTGTCTGTAGTTCCAGTTCCAGGCAAACACCAAGGCAAGTAAATAAATAATAAATAAATAAAGTTTAAAAAAAAAATGATCATCTGTCTAGTTAGTTAGTTCCAGGTCAGCCAAGGTCAGCTACTTAGTGATGAGACCCTGTCTCAGGAAGAAGGAGGAGGAAGGAAGGAAAGGAAAAAAAAAAAGGTTTGTAGCTCAGTTTTTAAAAATGGCCATAGAGGGGGCTGGAGAGATGGCTCAGCTGTTAAGAGCACCGTCTGCTCTTCCAGAGGACCTGGGTTCCTAACAACTGTCTGTAGTTCCAGTTCCAGGCAAACACCAAGGCAAATAATTAAATAAGTAGATAAAAGTGTTTTTTTTTTTAAAAAAAAAAAAAAAGAAAGAAAGAAAGAAAGAAATGGCCATAGAGTGTTGGAGAGATGGCTCAGAGGTTAAGAGCATTGGCTGTTCTTCCTGAGGTCCTGAGTTCAATTCCCAGCAACCACATGGTGGCTCACAACTGTCTAGAATGAGATCTGGTGCTCTCTTCTGGTGGGCAGACAGAACACTATATACATAATAAACAAATACAGCTTTAAAAAAGAAAGAAAGAAATGGCCATAGAATAGAAGCAGAGAATTTGGAGGAGTATGACAATGAGGTTGTCCAATCAAAGCAGGAAGACACGAGCTTGTCTTGAAACTATAGCATCAGAGCTGTGGCCCAGGTGTGACTGACTGAGAGCAAGCATCCTCTGAAGAGGAAAGCAAAGCAAAGTGATTCTTTAATATGTTCACTCAATATTTTCTCAACATATATTTTTTCCTTCAGTTGAACATTTCCCAAAATAAAAATTTCCCAAATTTTCAATCTTTAAGAGATTCACGATTTATATTAGCAATGGAAAGTCCAGGCAGGCTAAGCAAAGGAAACTACTTAACTTCACTAAGTTCAGTGTGATCCGTCCTGCTTGACTTTGCATTGCTTTACAAAGACATCTGTTACCATCTCAGAAGAAAGTGGGACATGAGGAAGCTAAGAAACTCCTAGTTAATTCCCTAGATGACAATTAAATGCTTTTTCAAAAAAATAGGAGCAATTTTCTAATAAAATCATCAACTGTCATCAATGGTTCGTCAAAAAGTAGATCTAGAGTAATAAGGTAGCATGACCTGTGTAATGATGAGAACCCTCTGAATCAGAAAGACTGTGGCTCTCTTAAGATTCACCAAGAATAATTCTGAAGTGTCTACCAATGAGTTGATCAATTGCAGGGCCACAAAGCCCCCCTCTTCAGCATATAATTCTGCCTAGCCACATTCTGACTTTGAAATTCAATCATTGCATCTTCTCAGGGAGTGCTTGATTTCATAAGAGAGGGCAAAAAGATAACTGTTGTTTATATCGATGGAAAGGTACAGAGTCCACCATATGGTTTATGAAAGTCTGTAAGAAAATAAAGCCAGTTCGTAAAATTCCACTTACTCCAACTTTTCACCGGAACTCACTGGATACTGGGAACTAAAGTGTGTGTCTATCAGGCCTACTTCAGTTTCAATTTCTACTTTATCATTTACTACTGTCTAATGATGGCCAAGTCACTAAGCCCCATTTTCCTACTAAAACCATAAAATTATAAAACTATCCTGATTTTGGTACCCAGAAGAGAACTGGATGATTGTGGCTCACCATCAACCAACCCAGCCTAAAGTGATTCCCTAGCAGACATGCCCCCACCACAGTTCTAAAGGAGAGGTCCTGCATGAAAGACACATGACAACTTAGCCCTTCTTCATTAGTTAATTTATTTTTATGTATATAGATGTTTTGCTTACATGCATGTTTGTTCATTATATGCATGCCTAGTGCCCATGAATATTGTGGGATTGGAGTTACAAATGGTTGTGAGCCTTCATGCAGGTACTGGGAATTGAACCTGGGTCCTCTGGAAGACCAGCCAGTGCTCTTAATTGTTGAGTTCTTTCCAGAGCCCAGACCCTTTTCCCTTAAATACAAATTCAAAACCAAGAGTTATCACACATGTCAAGAAAATGGCAGCCTGTGAGCAGAAAACGTTAAGAGACAAGAATGATCCAGAAAAAGATCAAAGAGATAAGGAACAAAAGATAACATTATAAGCACTGTAATTAATACCAGAGGAAAATGTTGCTCCCTGACAGTTAGAATCAAGTGTGGTTGCAAAGGAAAGTACAGCTTTCTTTTTTTTCCCCTAAAGTCTGGAAAACTTTAATTTAATGGATTATAAAATGAATCCAAGAACTCTTCAGTTAGAATGCAGGAAAAGAAAGCCAATGTCGCAACTGTAAAGGACCCTAGAAAGTCAGTCAAGGTTTACTTCAGGGTTGTGTGGCTTTTTTTTCTTTTGAATCAAAGAAATAATTAAAGAAAAAATGTTTTCAAAGTTAAAGGACAACATCTTTCATATTTAAAGGCCTTGTCAAATACCCAGCTCAGTTATTGAAAACAGCAGCACTACCTGGTAAAATGTTGACTCATCAATGTGCTAATATTCACAGAATAAGGAAATCACCCAAAGCTTGTAGACTCAGCCTGTATTAGTCATGTGTGAAAGAAGAATGTGATTTTCATCAAAAACATCTCAGCAAGATTGTTTTCCATGAATCCTTTTCCTTAAGGGTGTCTAAAGATATATTCCGGAGAATCAAAACTGGGCTACAGTGGAAATTCTGAGGTTGAACCACTGTGTACCAATCCAGAAGAAATTTACATAACAATTGCATCTCAGTCTTCACTGCTACCAGTAAAGCAGAAGCATGCTGATGGGGCTGGGGCTGGGGGATCATGAGAAGTATGTGTATCGGGAGCATAATAGAAGAGACACTTCCGGGAAATTAATCAATCAACCCAAATATATAATAACGTCACAATTCACAATGTGATGTAGTGGCATTAGAATATAAAGCAAAGAGAAAATTCACTGAACCTTGCTTCTGGGGGCCTTGGTTGGCTCACGGGTCATGGGGATGAGACTCAGTTAAAACAATATGCTCTTCAGGAACCACTTAGATCAGTCTGTGCATGGATTATGGAGACCTGCAGCAACTCCACACACAAAGGAAGTAAACATTTAAACAAATGTGACATAGGAAGTGGGGGGGGTAGTAGGGAGGAGTACCTGCAAATCAGTCTTTTAATGTGGGGGCGTCAGAGATAGGTGACCAAAAGTCAATTAAATGAGAAATGGAGATGGGCATAAAATACATCAAGAAGGTGCTGGAGGGATTGCTCAAGGATTATTAAAAATTATTAAGCTAAATTCGCAACATTTAGCGTATAGAAACTCATATATCTTTTTTAAAAAAGATTTATTTATGTATTATGTATATAACATTCTGCATCCCTGTAAATCTGCACACCAGAAGAGGGCACCAGATCTCATTACAGATGGTTGTAAACCACCATGTAGTTGCTGGGAATTGAACTCAGAACCTCTGGAAGAGCAACCAGTGCTCTAAACCCCTGAGCCATCTCTCCAGCCCCAACTCTTATATATCTTATAGAAATAAGGGCCATGGTTGAAAAATTAACAACAAAAACAGAGGTATACCTATGTCATCTGCATAAAGCCATCGGATGAAAAACAGAATTAAATCAACTTCCTGAAGCAGGGAACACATCTGTCTCAATAGGTCAATGATGTCTCCTTGTTCCTAGAAGGACACACCTATCTAATAATGATGAATCAAAAAGTCAGTTCTGAGAAACAGGACTTAGATAAGGAGGGTACAGGCCAGGGCTGCACTCTTGTAACTGGATGAGCATATTGTTTTGATGAAAGGAAAATACTATCTGTGAAGGTGTGTGGAATGGAGTGTACATGGGGGAGATGGTGACCTGAGAGATGGATGGCATAATGGGTTCACCGTGGGATGAGGGAGGAGGAATCAGCCAAGGAAGAAACCAATGCTGGGTCTTCCAGGCTGAGGGATGAGTCTGAAGACTGGAGGTAGGAAGATTCAGGAGGGTGGAGTGTGTCTGAGAGGTCAGCTCCCTCCCTGCACGAGTTGTGTGTGTTTATTGCCTACCTAGAGTGGGACGAGCTGGTCGGTGCCTGTTTCCTCTGTGCTGATATGACTGATGCCTCGTTGAATTAGAGCAAGTGTGATGACCTACATGGTACCCTCCTGAGATCAGGCCTTTTAATGTTCCCTTGTGGAGAGGAAAGGAAACTCACAGGGCTCAGCAGTTTGAAGAGACTCACCGGACTCATGAGGCCTCTCCCTTCACTGAGGTTATGTTAACAGTAAACAATGGCTGGGGAAGGGGATTCTGCTGTAGGGTATTTGCCAGTGTGTCACCCAGGGAGCCCCTTCAGTGGTTCAGGGTTTTGTGAGTCATCTGTACTGTAGGTGTGACTCTTCACTGAGTGATAAAGTTGTCTACGAGGTCCCCAGAAAACTGACTGGAGGTGTAGCTTCATTTGGGTTCCATGCTCCTGTAAGAACTCCAAATAAATTCATTGGCTCAACAAGCTTGACAGGGCTGGAGTCCTCTCTTTGGTCTACAGCTATCCTGCCTATCTGCAAAGATGCTGGGGTTTTCTTTTTTTGACACCTCCCCACAAGAAGTCACATGACAACCAGGAATGCTGGTGAGATGGCTGGACTTCCCCATTAGGAGCATTGGTGCTTGTCAGAAAGCTGTGACACTGTTTCAGCAGAGGGAGGCAGAGAAACATTATCAGGACAATTGGGGGCACTAATCAGTAGCAGAGCATATTTTTTTCAGGAAGGCAGAGAAGTATTTAAGGGGCTCTTAAGGCAAGGGGCTGGGCCAGCTGTCAATGTATAGATACCAGCTCCTCTGCCCCTGTTCTTAGAAGACAGAAATCGACGTGGAGGAACACAAATCCAAATTCTCACAGAGCATGAATGCTGTGTGGGGATTAGGCACTGAGCTCTGGGACGATAGTTAACTCTTCCAACCCACTGGGGTCCTTGTTAGTGCATCGAAGCAGCAATCTACTCAATGCCAAGAGTTGGTGGAACTTTCTAAGGCACTTAGCTTACTCCCAGGATGCCAGTGGCCCACCAGGGACTCCAACTCACTAATCTTTAACTATTGTCATAATTATTTTTCTTTCAGTAATACTATTCCCCACCCTGAGAAACTCAACATTATCACATAAAAAATGTAGAAATACAAACGTGTGATTCATTCTTAATAAAAAGTAGTTAGCAGCCTCAGGGAATTTTTGTAACAAACGCCTCTGAAATCAATTATATTCTCTCATTTCTATTTCCAATGATTGAATGTTTTATTTCTTTATTTACTTAAGTTCTCTCAAAATGAAAAGGTGGAGTTGTGCTAACACACAGAGGGAGGAGGGTATTATTAATTAAAGTTGTTTAAAGTCTAAGATGAAAACAGTGTTGATGCATATAAATGAGTTTCAATAGGCTGTCAGGATGTTCAATGGGCTTCAAGGTTATGGGCGTATCACTGGTAGCTGTACATGGTGGCAGGGACCACATACATCATCCCATCATCTCCAGGACAAGTCTGTAGCCACAGTGCATATAGTCAGAGGGAAGGGGAGCAATGCTCCAGTGTTTAGTTGTTGGATCCTTCTGAGGCCGCCGGGTTGAGGCCCAGTGTAAATTCCTAAGCCTTCCTAGAGTCTGGTGACCTGTCTCTGGCCATAAGCTCCACGTGTGGTTGGCTCAGGATCGACTCTGCATAGCCTCTGCTAACATGCTATTGGCCCTTTTCCCCCACCCCACCTACCCCATCCCAAGATTCCCACTCCCCTCTCACAACCCTATATAAGTCCCAGACTGATGCAATAAAGTGAGTTCTTGCTTCGACAAGGCTTCCTACTCAGTGTGTGATTTCCACCCCCACAACCCCGTGGCTAGGGGATGCTGGGTTGTCGACACCCACCATCTTGCTCCAACCCCAGGGAAAGGCAGGCTGACCCGGATCTCCCTCAGCCCTATCTGCCAGACAGAAAGAGTCTGGCATTTAGTGTCTAATGCTGAGCTGCTCTGAATACAAGGTTACTGACCTGCTTCTTGCCCATTTTAACAGAATGATTATTTCTGATCCTCCCTCCCATTACTTCAAAGAGGCTTGGGAATCTGACTGTTTTTTGTTTTTGTTTTTCCTATGGATGTGTGTTAGGAAGGGTTGTTCTCCTTTCATAGACTCAGGCCAAAGAGGCTACTAGCCCAGGGTAAGGAAGTTGTTTGGTTCCACAGCTGGGAGTCTGTCTGTCTTAGTTAGGGTTTCTATTGTTATAAAGCAATACCATGGCCAAAAGCAAGATAGAGAGGAAAGAGTTTATTTGGCTTACACTTCTTCTTTTTTTTTTAAATGATAATAATAATAACTTTTCTTTTTATTTGCCTTGGTATTTGCCTGGAACTGGGAACTGGAACTACAGACAGTTGTGAGCTCCCATGTGGGTGCTGGGAATCAAACCCCAGTCCTCTGGAAGAACAGTTAGTTCTCTTAACCACTGAGCCATCTCTGTAACCCCTGGCTTACACTTCTACAAAAGGAAATCAGGGCAGAAACTGAAGCAAGACAGGAACCTAGAGATGGGAGCTAATGTAGAGGCCGTGGAGGGTGCTGCTTACTGGCTTGCTCCCCATGGCTTGCTCGGCCTGCTTTCTTATAGAATCCAGAGGTCCCACACGGATCTCTTATTTTCAAAATGCCCTATAGGCTTGCCTGCATACAGCCCAGTATTGTGGAGAGTGTTCTCAGTAGGGTCTTTCCCTCCCCCCCCCCCCCCCCCCCCCCCCCCCCCCCCCCCCGGTCTCAGATGACCCTAACTTGTCAAGCTGACATTAAACTAGCGAACACAGATCTTCTGATGCCTGGCAGACATTTCCTACAGACCTTGTACAGCCTGACCTGTAAACCTCACACACTCCTCCACACTGACTACATAAATATTGTGCATCTCAGAATAAATAGAGCCTGAGAAGAGGAGCTAGAGAATCGTGGAGAACCAGCCCCATCCACACCTCAAGAGTTCAAATTCCTCAGAAAGCAATGTAGAGCAGTAAGATGTAGCATACACATCTTAGAACTGACTTGCTAATTTCCTTTCTCTGTTATTGGTTCTATGTTTCTCTCTGAGTGTCATCTGTCATTCCCCCCCCACACACACACTCTTTCTTCTCACTCATTCCCACGGGACAAAGTCACAAAAGGTACATGATGTCTTCCGTTAAGGATGACCAGGGTGATTCATGTAGGGAAGGCCAATTTCAAGTTAAGGCCATGATGTGCTCAGAGCTGGCCCTGGAAAGCATTCCACCAGAGATTAGTCAATGGTGATTCTTGTTATTTGGCTCCAAGAAAATTTTAAACATAGAGCCATGACCTGCATGAAAAATGTCAATTTTCATAGACTTTGATGCCACCATGAAGACGTGAATAGGCAAAACTGTACTCTAGAGTGGAAATCACAGAAGTTGAGGTTGAAATGAAGGACTTCAAATAACTCTCACTCTTTGAAAACATCACAGTTGTGAGGTTTCTGTATCTGCACTGATGGAGCAGAACTGTAACTGTGTATCCACCAAGCAGGTTGAGAAAAGAGAGCATGGTTAGCCATGTGACTGCGAATGTCTCAGCTCAGAGATGGCTAATTTTCTCCTCCTTCCTGTGGATACATTTCTAGAGGACAGAGAGCGGACGTGGGGTCAGAAGTCAGGACTAGTGGTCAAGTGCTCCAGGCCATCTGTTGCCTTGGCTAGTTCCAGCTGCCTTTCCACCAAATCCTTGCCAGGACTGAGCAAGCTCTGGCACCAAAGAACAGTAGCTGTCACAACCCAGGTCCATAGCTAATGGGCCCAGCTGTTTTTCAGTGTCCTCCTGGTATCATTTTCTTGATACCACAAATATGCCCTAGGCCTAAAGGATCTGTCTCAATGATATCAATTCTCAAATTAAAATCCTAATGTTTCCCCCCTCCAGAATCCTAAGGAAATCAGCAGGAGAATCATCATATCATTTAAATCTGTACCTCCTTCAGCAGTTACACCTCACCAGGTGTAGATAATCAGCTGAACATAGAACCAAATCATATATTTGACACTTCATTCCAGGCCAGAAATTTCAGCCACTTAGGCAAAACCATCAGCTTTGTAGTTTTTCTGGTATGGTGTTATACTGTGTGTGTGTGTGTGTGTGTGTGTGCTGTGTGTGTAAAGTCTACATTATGATCATGAAATGGTCAGGCCTTTCTAATCGGCAATTTACTCTCTGGGAAATCGACGAGGCCTGAACCACATGCATGCTCTTTTCCAGGTTGCTTAGAGCCATTTAGAAAATTACTATTGTGATTCACAAAATGCTCCAGCAGCCTGAGGAATTAACCCTCTTCCTAATACGTCTAATTTACTGGTTCTTCAAGTAATTGCTGTGTTAAAGTTGCTGCAGGTCCAGTATCTAAATAATAACACAACAGCTACTTTTACTAAAACCTTAGGGTGCTCTTGCATGCTGAGCGCTCTATGTATAACCTTGTTAAGTCCTCACAACAACTCGGGCGAGGGAAACATTTTCATCCCTATTTTAAATGAAGTGCAAATTGAGATGCTGAGTGAGAAGTACTTTGCTCATGGTCACTTGGTTGCTGGCAGTGCCTGGCACACGGGAAACACTCTATGACTAGTGTTATTTTACACTAGGGGATTCCCTGGGATTTGTACACTGACCTAAACCTTCACACTTGGCCCTTATGTAATTCTATGCCATAAAACTTGTGCTATAGTGAAAATGTGTGTGTGTGTGTTTATGTGTGGCCAAGTGTTACTGGTAGAACATTTGCTTTTATTTACACTTTCTTTGCTTCATGTATGTATTCATTCATGTGCAGGCACACATTTGTGTGTATGCCTGAGAACCAGAGGTCAACCCCATATGTTATTTCTCAGGAGGCATCTTCCTTGATTTTGGGTACAGGATATCCCACTGGGTCCTGGGTCTTTCCAGTTAGGTTAGAATGGCCAAGTAACAAGCCTCAGGATCCTCTGTCTCTTTTTCCACAGAACTGGAATTATAAGTGAGTGCTACCATGCCCAGCTTTTTACACAGGTGATGGGCATTGAACTCAGGTCTCCAGGCTTGTTACTTTCCCATCGCCCTAGCCCCTGGGAAGAAACTTTCAACAGTTCCCAGTCAGGTAAAAGCATGTAGCATTACAATAGAATAGGTTGTCTCCAGGGGATAGAATGAACAAAATTTCTAGAAGTTCATTAATATTTAGCATTAGTGAGATCAATGGGTAGATTCTTAGGTTACTGGAAGCATCTCTCTGAAAACTAATGCACCCTGTCTGTAGCTGTGGATTTCTGGCAAGCCTGGCACCAAATTTATCCTCCAGAGAAAATCAGGAGATACCTGCTTCAAATAGTATACCTCAGGGGCACAGGCCTTTGTGAGACACTGCTACCTCTGTAAGAAATAGTCAGGGGAAGGTACAATTTCCTCTGGACAAACAGGGAGGAGGCAATACTATAACCCTCAGCTAGGCGCTCTCAAATCCTACAACAATGCCCAGTATGTACATTTCCCCAGACATAAAAACCTCTGGATGCCAAGAACAGTTTCAAGGACTGTGATCTACAAGGCCTCAGAGCACAAAATTCTCCCTGAATATTTCTAGAAGGTTCTGAGATAAATTTATGTGGTAATGAGACCATTTGCTGCCTTCACAGCTTCCACACGTATGAGCAACCTTGTAGAAACCCCAAGGCCATCTCAGCCAGGATGACAAAGGCCAGTCAAAAGGTTAATCACTCACTCTTTAGTTCTCAGACAAAGATTAGCAAGCAACCCGTTTTTTAATGTACAGAAATATAATGGCAGGTCAGACAACAATAAAGAGTGAATAATAGACTCATAAAATTAATGGCCAGAAATTCCACAGCAATGTTTTTCAGCCCTCTGTTTCTCCAGCCCGCATCATAAATACACTGTTGAAAAACAGGGGGATGGACACAGGACTGGGGCCACCCGCTAATCCGGAAAACTCCAACCCTCAGAGACACACTGAACTATTTTTAATCAGACTGAAGAAGGTCTTTCTCAGCCCCTAAGCTACTCAGATGAGTATGCTTTTTCAGGTCGGTTTTATTGATAGGATGTAAGTGTGCACTTTTTCTAGGAGAGGCTGCTCTCTCTTCAAATAGCTTTCTCAAGAATTAGACAGCTCCTGCAGTGACCTCTATTTGTAATACTTACAAGTCAAATGGTGCAATAAAACAGAGCATGACCCTAGAAGTGGAATCTCACCCCCAGAGAATGCAAACACAAACGAATGAAAGTGTGCACAAGAGTTTTCAAAGTCTATCCACTTGCCATGCATAAAGATGATGCATATAGAAGATGATAGCCAAATAAATGGTGGTGGTGCATGCCTTTAGCCCCAGCACTTGGGAGGCAGAGGCAGGTGGATCTCTATGAGTTCAAGGCCAAGGACAGCCTGGTATACAAAGCAAGTTCCAGAACAACCACAGCTACACAGAGAAAAACCTGTCTCAAAAAAAAAAAAAAAAAAAAAGATGATAGTAATATTTAAAAAAGTATTTACTGAGCCAGGTAGTCTAAGAAAGGCATATGTATTGGTCATTGAACTTGAACTTCCATGCTGTACTTTTCTTTTTTAAAAAAAAAAAAGAAAAAAACCTTTATTTATTTATTTGCCTTTGGTGTTTTGCCTGGAACCGGAACTACAGACAGTTGTTAGCTGCCATGTGGGTGCTGGGAATCAAACCCGGGTCCTCTGGAAGAGCAGACAGTGCTCTTAACCGCTGAGCCATCTCTCCAGCACCCCCATGCTGTACTTTTCTATCCAGTTGGGTGGAATAGAGTCTACCTCCTCAGGCTTAGTGAGTGTATAGGGAGCACTCTCCCTGTTCCCATCAAGGGACAACCTGCCCCCCTCAGACAAATGGTCTGGTAGAACATTCTTAGTTCATAACATAGAGAACCAGTTCCTAGTCAAAGCCTGTTGTATTATGTCCTGGCCTGGATTTTCAGGGCCTGGACCGAAGGTTTAGATTCCACTCTCAGCCCCAATGTAGTGGGATTATGCTGGTAATGTAAATATTTGTTCCGCCTATGGGTTTAATAAAAGCTGATTGGCCAAAGGCAAACAGAAAGTGTGGGTGGGGCTACCAGGCTAAGAGAAATCGAGAACATCTCAGAGCACACATAGACTCCAGACAGATGCCAAAGTACTGGAGCTGCCAGGAGATGCAGAGGAAATGCTGCTCTGAGAAAAGGTACCAAGCCGCGCTGCTGAACAAGACGGGTCGAGTTGAGATGAAGGAGTTAGCAAATTATATGTCTGGGCCCTAGGTCAATCAGTGTAAAAATAATACAAACGCCTGTGTGATTCTGTGGGACTACGTGTGCTTCTGTAGGACTGTGGGTTTGAACCTTTGTCTAGGCCTGGAAAATCTGGGCCAGGACCATTTACAACAAAAGCCCATTAGGTTCACTGAATTATTTTGAGGGACCTAAAGATGAAGGATCCCAACATAGGTACAGAAAATGGCAATGCAATGAGCTCTTGAAAATTTCTCAGAGAGTAGATTTCTACTGTATTCACCACCGCCACCACCACGGCCCTCACCACCACCCCTGCCCCTACCCTAGCCACCATCATCATAAAACAAAAGAAGAACAGATAATGCATTGTAATCCTCCTGGTTAATCAAAGAGAAAGGTCAATGAAACACAATAAATATGCGGGGCATTGGAAATTATCCTTTTTGCTTTCCACCCTTTAATTCAGTTTTAAATGAAACAAAATATCAAAGCAGCGCATGCCAAGTGGATACATGACCCACACCAGCCAGTGTGGTAGCCATTGACCACATGTGACTGTTTTGCCTTTGAAAGTAGAGGCCAGTCTACTTTGAAGACACAGTACTAAAAATGTAAAACCACACTTAATGTTTTGGAATAGTCTAATGGTTTACTGAATAAAATATATATATATATATTATTCAGATTATAAAACTTGAATCATGTTAATTCATTTCCTTTTTTTAAAAAAAAGATTTTATTTATTATGTATACAACATTCTGCCTTCACTATGCCTGTGTGCCAGAAGTGGGCACCAGATCTCAAGATAGATGGTTGTGAGCCACCATGTGGTTGCTGGGAATTGAACTTAGGACCACTGAAAAAACAGTCAGTGCTCTTAACCTCTGAGCCATCTCTCCAGCCTGTTAATTCATTTCATAATTGAAAAAATAAGTTATGCTAATGAGCAGCATTTGCTCAATTCTCCATTTGCCTCACTTGATGCTTTTCTTAAACTTTTGGCCTCCACTACTATCTACGTGCAGATGCGAAAGCAAATAAAAAGATACCAAGAATATTTTTGCTAAAGATTTATAACAATGTTGGTAAATGTTCATATGCATGCAGGTGCCTTAAGAGACCAGAGAAGGTGTCAGATCCCCGGGACTTGAAATTATAGATAATGTGAGTCACCCAATGTCAATACTTAGAACCATACTTGGGTCCTCTTCAGGAGCAGCAAATGTTCTAACTGCTTGATGGGTGCTTACTAAGTATTTGTATTTCATTCAAATTTATCTGAGAGTGCTCTGTATATATGTTAAGGTCAGCATGCTCATGTTTTGTATTTAAATATTTTTGTAAGATTGCTATTCATTGTTTTCATTGGATTTTTTGATAGACTCAAGTGTATCCTTATACTTTATTCATTTAAGTATCAGACTCATGAAACTCTTACTAAATTAAGGTCATTTAATGCTCTGCAACTTTTCTCTAGTAATTCCCAGGCATTATCATCCTACATTGGAATTCTTCTAAAGTTTACTTTATCTTCTTGTATTACATATGCATTTAGCTTTATCTCTTCCCTTCCATGCATAGTAGTCAGAGAGGATACCAACAGAACTCAACCAAAAGTTACCCCTCCAAAAAAGAATTTGCCTAGATTTAGTATGAACATATATTTCTATAGGTCCCAGAGATATATCACAGAACTTATATCTAAGTAGCTACAGAGTGATGGCGAGGTAGGAAGGCAGGGAGAGATATTAGATGGTATTGAGGAAGACACAAGGATTATTTTACATGATTACATGATGCGGCCAAGGAAGAACTGTCCAAATGGTGCCATTACTTGGAATATGAAGGAAGGGAGAAGTGATGTATACATGCAGGAAACAGTTCCAAGCAAGAAGAACAGCACATGAGAGGTAGATGGGCATATAAGAGATGGCAAAGAAACCAGACATGTCAGTGAATGCCAGTAATCCCAGCACTTGGAAGGTGGAGGCAGAAGAAAGATCACAAGTTCAAGGTTGTTCTTGGCTATGTAGTGAGCTCCTGTCTCATAACAAAATAAATGATATAAACGTGAAGGAAGTCACTAGTGGAGCAGTGCCAGAAGTTGGGAAGAGAGTACTAGAAGAGGTAAACATCAGAGCATGTCTCACAGACAAATCGTGTAAGGATTCTATGCTTTGTACTGGATGAACATAGCAGGTTGTTTCCCAAAGACAGCCACTGCAGTATGCCGAGTATTCCCCCACACTTTGTCAATCCATGATCCTACGAGGAGGTGAACTCTCTCATAATGTCTGAATCTGGGCAGGTCTCCTGTGTGCTTTGGCTAATATCAAAAGGGCAGGGACAGTGCTCTGCCAGGCTAGGGAGTAGCCCTGCACAGTTGTGGCATCTGCTTCTGAGAAGCTAATCACACTAGGGAAAAATGAAGCTACCCTTGATGAGTGTTGAATGAGAAATCCAAGTCACAATATGGACTCTAAAAGACATATGATACATAGATACAAAAATACACAGCTGATAGATACATAGGTGCATACATAGTTACATACATAGATACATAGATGGATGGATGATAGAGTGAGCAATATGGGGGAAGGAATTCCTCTAGCTCAGCCAGCTTCAATTAGCTGAGACTTTAAAAAAAAAAAAAAAAAGACCTTTGCCTTTAATTATCTTCATGTATGTTCACACGTGCATGTGCATCTGTACGTAGGTGCAATATCCATAGAACCTAGAGGAGGGTATTGGATACCCTGCAGCTGGAGTCAGAGGTGGTTATAAACCACTCTACGTGGATGCTAGGAACCAAACTTGGTTCCTTTGTAAGATGAGCAAATCTCTAAACTGCTGAGCCATCTCTGCAGTACCTGGACTGATTAAAAGCCCTAACATAACCTATAATGTCTTGAGCGAAATAAAAACTTAGTTGCTCTCATTCTGTTTAAGTTAAACCATTTTATTTGAGAAAAGATGGACAAACAAACCCTGAGTCCTCAGTGTACAAGCAGCAGCTGCGTTGATATCTAGCTGAACCTGGGGTGGAGTGCAGCCCTGTACCCTCAAAAGATTTTTTTTTTTTTGGCTGTGTTTGTAGCTGTTTGCTTATTCAGTAACAGACATTGAGGCAGTGGAGCGTTCTGGAGAGTTTTGAGCACTCATATGTTATGACTTAGTTTTACAAGAATTCCTCTGGATTCTTGTAAATCTGGGCTGAGAACTGAGTGAGAGAGGAAGTGAGAAGAGAGGGAACTGAGTTTGAAGAGCAGGCCAGAGGACTTAGGGTCTTACACAGGGGACGCAGAAGCAAGGAGACTGAAAAGTGATTTGATTGTGGGTACAGGTCAAAGCGTCTGCGGATGGGATGTGCTGGCTGATCAGATGTGGGCAAGGAAGGGGCAGAGGATGGCTCCGAGGTGCAGGCCTGATGGGAAGAGTTAGGGGCTTCTACGGAGATGTGGTAGAATTTCAGCAAGAACTAAGGTATTGTTATGGAAACGACATGAAAACTAAAAGCACACTTGATGGAGAGGCCAAGTGTAGCAGCCATAGTCAGAGAAATCAAGGCGTGAGCATCTTTGGTACTTCAGCAGTCTTAGGAAGACCTGGTCGCCTGGGGGGTGGATGCAGAGATGGTACAGCAGGCAGAGGCTCTCCATCATTTAGAGTGGTGGAAGCATTGGACAAGGGTCTCAAAAAGGAGTCTGCAGAGATACTGCAGGTGGGCTGAGAAAAGAATTAAGAAAGTGATGGTCTGGGAAGCGAGGAGGAAGGCTTTTGAGAAGTAAGGTGCAGACATCTGTGCCATGTGGGCTACAGAATCAAGTCTCAAGAGGATCTACCAGGCTTGATCTTACTGTCTGTTTTCTTGATCTGACTGACTCAAAAAGGGGCTTTTCTCATGTGTGTGGGCGAGTCACTCTCTTTCACTGATGTGTTTATCCACCTAGAACTATGTGACCGATGGAGTTTTGTCTTTGACAAAGCAAACACTGTATCTTGCTTTTCTTCCTTTTCCCAAAACAACAAGGGAATTCTTAAAAGTTCATCTGGAACTTTGATTGCAGTTCTGTAAAATTCCCTCCCTTCTTAGATAGATGGGAATTTTAATTTCATTTTTAAAACATACATGAATTTAATTAATTTAAATATTTATCTTTTTTTTTATTTTTCAAGACAGGGTTTCTCTGTGTCTTGGAACTCACTCCATAGACTAGGCTGGCCTTGAACTCATAGAGATCCTCCTACCTCTGCCTCCTGAGTGCTAGGATTAAAGCCCTATGCCACATGTTCTGCAATTTTTTTTCTTTATGTGTTTGGGTATTTTGCCTGCACATATGTCCGTGTACAATATGCATGTCTGGTGCCCTACAAGAGGATGTTAGATTCTTTGGGACTGGAGTTATAGATGGCTGTGAGCTGCCATGCGGGTGCTGGAAATTGAACCCAGATTTACTGGAAGAGCAATCTCTCCAGTCCCTCATTTTATTACTTTTACATGTATAAATTAGCTTGGTAAGAACTGAGATATGGTCAGTCATTCATATGTTTTTAAATCCCCAAGAAGATTCTGCACATTTTCCCCCAGATGCCTGACTGTTTCCTTGTAAAATTTTTCTAAGTATTTACACTCTTGTTGCCTTTTATAAACAAAGCCTTCCTTTGTATTTTTTCTTTCTGTTTTAGCTGTAAGAAGTCCATTTGCATAGAAAGAATTCTCCTACTATTTCTAATGATTTCACAAGTAATGAGAACAATTTTTGATACCTTAGCTACTTGCCTGGCACGTGGTCTCAAACCATTGACTTGTATGGAAAGCTGGTAAAGGAGAACAGGATTTAGCTCCAGGATTTCATGGTGCTTCCCAAAGACTCCATGACTTCCAGGTGCTCTGAGAACAACTGCAGTCACTTCTCAACATGGCCCAGATACTCCCAATTCCAAATACTTTTCCCTTTGTTAACCCATGAGTCAGACCATATGTCCCTTTGATCTTTGCTTCAGAAAATATTGTCACGGTATTCGAAAACAAGGACAGCCCAGACAAAGTTATAACATCTGGGCTGTTTTTCTTCTGAAGCCCCAGCTTTCAACTTTCATCCTAGTTATACATGCCTGGAGAGTGTACACACACACACACACACACACACACACACACACAACTCTGAGATACACTTACACATTCAAACACATATGTACATTTACACACAACTATGTCCCAAAACACACACTCGTATGTACAGTCACATTTCCAGGAGCAGAGGAATTATATTCAAATAGCCCCACGCATGTGCAGATTAGAGTCTAGATTCTCCTCAGGCTAGTGTAGATGGTGTTAGAGTTGGACAACCCAGGTTTAAGCCTCACATCTGTCTTGGGCATGACATTTAACTTCTTACAATCTTCACTCCCCATACCTGACAGAAATGTCGATCTTTCCTAGAAGATTTGCTGTGAGGACTCAGAAAATGTCCATTAAAATAGCCCTTGCAAAGTAGAAGGAAGAGAACCAGTCAGTGTCTATTAACATAGTTCAGAGGGAAGTTCAATATGATTGGGCAGGTCCTTAAAGAAATTCCCTGGCCTTGGTCTCTACCCAGCTGCAGAAACAAAGTAGAAACAAAATGACTAGGATAACTCAGGACATGGGGATGGCAGTCTCTCTTTCTCTCCTCTGTACTTTGATCTATGTGACCCAAATCACCAATGGCAATCTTACCCATTTGTAGCACACCAGCCTCCATCCAGAAGCTGCTGTGCTAAGGCTGGAAACAAAAATCTTGTGACTTTTTCCTGCATCTTGCAGCCATCCAACCTTCCTTGTCCTGCTCTGCCAGTCTTCCTTCTGAGGAAGCTTATCGATGGATAGCTTATGTTAGACCTGAAATCCAATGGGGTCTAACCTTACCACCCCAAACGCAGGCACTAAATCTAAAGATGGCTAGTTACCCCCTCTCCTCCTTTTTAGAGATATTTAAGTAAGTGATACTCCAGTGAGAAAGAAGTTAAGTCATACTTGTCACAGTAGTGGTCACGTAACATGGCTCAAATGATTACCACGTTGGTGTCCTTAGCTGTTTCTCACTACCTGAGCTTTAACTCCTTTCAATTTCTGCTCCATTTTGTTTAATGTTTTAAAAGGTTTTATTTTTAAATGATGTAGTGAGATGTGGCGTAGTGTGGGTGCGGTGTGGTGGTGATATGTGTGTGTGTGTTGTGGGTAAATAAGTCTATGTGAGTGTAGTACTTGCAGAGCTGAGAAAGGTATGTCAGACCTCTGGTGCTGGAGTCACATACAGGTGGGTGTAAGCCACCCTAAGTTGACTCCTCCCAAAGAGCAGCAAAAGTTAACTGCTGAGCTTCTCTCCGGCTCCCTGATCTTTGTTAAATTTGCTTGGCTTTCTTATTGTTTCAGTTGAGTGTGTTTCTGCTCAGCAGCACCATCCAATAGAAATAGAGTGTGTGTGGGGGGATTACGGCAAAGTAGCCCCACCCACCTCAGAAGATTTCTCTGTTACTGAGACTGTAACATCCACCCAGGAGAAAGGTGGATGCTAAAACACACAGGAAGGCTGACTTTTGCATGGCCAAGGGAGGGAGAACTGAGAGGAAGAATGTTTTTCAGTTTGCAAATGTTTCATCAAATGGAACCAGAGGATGTAGGAACCATGAAGAAGCGGTGAAATATCAATAGACGGGGCTGGAGAGATGGCTCAGCGGTTAAGAGCACCGTCTGCTCTTCCAGAGGACCCGGGTTCAATTCCCAGCACCCACATGGCAGCTAACAACTGTCTGTAGTTCCAGTTCCAGCCAAACACCAAGGCAAATAAATAAATAATAAATAAATAAAGTTTAAAAAAAAAAAAAAAAAAAAAAAGAAATATCAATAGACAAAGTATTGACACAAGAAGTATCAATGTGTACACAAGCTTCTTGTTTGCCTTTTGGAGTCAAAACTACATCAGTTCTCAGGGTTAAAAAAACCAAACATTCCTATTTATTGTTTCTCTCTGTCCTGCCCACTGGGTCTGCCTCGCTCCCTGGTCCAGGCAAAGCTGCCACAAAGCATCATACCCCTTCCTTCGCTGTCATCTTACTTAACGTGTTCCGTGGTCTGTTGGCTGATGGTAGTTTAAGCAGGATCTAATTGGTAACATATTGCCGATTGAATTAAGTACCATATGATAGAGATTTAAACCATGGTAATTTTTCCATAAAGAAATGGCTGTCAACGGGCTAGAACAGAGGAACAGCAATAAATCAAATTGTCATGTTTATTAGTTATTGCAGGAGTCTAGTTTCCTTGTATTCATTATAATCCCCCATTTTTTAGCACAGATAAAAGCTATAAAGAGGAGTATTTGTGAAAGAGGCTTTTAATGGGTTTATATTTGTGCACAAACACCTGCTTATATTTTAATCATAAGAAAAATGGGGCTGATTCATTTTAGAAAGAGGATGTGTTTGGACTATTATCTGGAGGAGTGGAAATGATTTTTGGTAAAATTTCCAAGCTATGCTTTAAAACTTTGAAAGCAAACTCACTAATAGTTAAGTGAATAAGTGAAAATTAAATAGGTAAAACAAGAATTGTATAATATCCTCTGCTCACCAGATTTACTCAGATTCAGCCAGAAAATAGAATATTTTCACTAGTGGATCTCTAGAAAGATACGATTTGATTTATAATTCCCAAAACTTGGAGATAAAGTATAATGTATGGAAATGGCTTCACAAATCATGGATCATTTGAAAGAATGAGGAGTATCTTATAGCATGTCATTAAGAATCATCATCAGGGGCTAAGGAGATAGGCAAGTCAGTGATGTTACACAAGCTGCGAGGACTTGATTTTTAGTCCCCAGAGCCTATGTAAAAGCTGGGCCTGATGTCCAGTCTATAAACCCAGATCTGGCAAGATGGAGAGAGGTGGATCCCTGGAGCTCACTGGTCAGCTCAGCTAAATCAGTGTATTCTAGGCACAGCCAGAGCTCCTGACTCAAAAAAAAGGGAGGGGGAGGATGATTGAGGAAGACACCTGATAATTGATCTCTGGCCTTCACCTGCACATGCAGGCACATAAATGTGCATTCACATGGGCACAAACAGAACTGACATCATCTATACTTTTTCTGTCCTTTCAATCTGCCTTTACTCAAAGCAGCATCCACATTTTTCCTTGTGTGAGTCTAATAATATAACAATATTTTGTCTGCCTAGCTTCATTGGGCTCTCATAAAGCTGTGTGTACTCTATACAGAAGGTTACGGAACCCACTTGACATATAAAGAAACTAAAGTGTGGAAAGTAAAAGTGATTTATTGTCAGGCCCTTAGTTGTTAACCTTAACAGGGCAGGATGTCAGCCCAGGAGTCCTTTCTCTGAACAATGGTGTAGAATGAAAAATCTAGTCACTGAAGTCTGGCACTAGCTCCCCACTGTACCCTTACAGTGTACACTGTAACTTTGAATCTGATTCTTAAATTGTCTTGGACTTGGCTTCCTCATCAGTCATGTTTCTTCAGGAATAACCTATAATCTAGAGGTGACACGTGAGGGCTCAGGACATGATCTAGATGGATTCAAACAGAAAGGCTATCATTTCCAAAGTCTGCAGCTGTAGGACATGGATTAACCTCATCCCCAAGATAGGCACCATTTCGCAGTGGCTTCAGTGCAATACAGTGAGAGAACGTGTTCAAATTCCCCACGTACAATCATTGACACATGAGAGATACTGAGCATGCTCCATGAGAGAATTGATAGAATGCAAATACTGACTCTCTAGGATGCTGATGAGCAGGAGACACGTGAGCATGCATGACCAAATACAGTGTTTGCTTCCATATTGTTTCTCTAAAGAGTGAGACTCATGAGAAAGGATGCCCAGAGCTTCTTCTGTCTTTTGTTCTACAACACTTAGAGTTAGAACTGTGGAGCCATTGCATGCCCTTACGTGTCTTCCCCTAAATCCATCCCAACTTCTATCCTTCACCTTTGCAACCTTTTGACATTTCCCTTCATGTCCAACAGCTAAACTCCATGAACCGTGTCTGTGTTTCCAATAACAGCAAGGGCAGCTGGTGCTTACCAAACCCTTTTAATGTGCCAGGAACTCTCTTCTAAGTGCTTTACCCGCAGCAACTCATTCGTCCCTTAATTCAGGGGTAGGGGCTATTATTATGTCCAATTTTCAGCGGAAGGACCCAGGATGCAGAGGCATAGAGGCTTGTTCAAATCCACCCTGCCAGGGTTGGGATTTGAACCACCAAGTCTAGCAAATGAGCAACGTACATTTGTTCTATTTTTGAAATGCAAATTAAACTATACAGGATCTAACTGAATTCTAAGCACAGACGGTGCCCGGAGTAAGGAAATAGCAGTTGACAGAAACAAAACCCGAGAATATAGAATGCCTGCTTTACTTTCTCTGTAATTTCTCACTTAGACGGTGAGATCGGGGAACCCTGACAGCCCTATGTAGAGGGAAACAATTCTGTACAGTTAGCAAACTTCTAAATTTCTACCAGGAAACAGACATTTTTGGTAAAAGCAGACAATACTTTCTTAAACTGATTACTTAGTTTATACAACTGGTACTCAAAGGATGAATTTACCGCCACTTTGGTCTACGGCATTTTGTCTTTTAGCCACTGCCCCTGTGGCAATGCCAGGCCCTGTGCTATCTGAACTACCCTGTCTTGTAGTACTGCTCTGCTTTGGAAGGAATATTCTAGAAAATGCATATCTAAACATGATTGCATGTTTTATATTGGTAAGACATAAATAACAAGAATTCACATATAGGAAAAAAACTCTTTGCTATGTTATTTGTTTTCTTGGGCCTCAAAAATATGGTTGCTATAACTTAATATCATGTGATATGTGTTTCTGGATATGAATACTTGAATGTGTGTGTGTGCATCCATATACACATAATGTGCCTTGTGTACATAATAGTCACTACCTAGAAAGATAGTGTTGCTAATGCTTAGATTAGGTTACTTCTGGAAGAGTGATGGTGGCCTTAGTCTAAACTACCTACATTCTCCTTTGTATACCAGGTTCTGAAGTCACCAGTGACCCATTCTCAGATTGAATCTGTGAGCCTGCCATGGGTTCTCTGACTGAGGTATAGTTAGTGGTTACACAATGTTCAACATACTTTGCCTAAGACCCATGGGCCCAGTTGGCATCACAAATGTGAGAGCATGTTTACCTCTATATTGTTTCTCCTTTGTATGCAACACTCACACACATGTCTTTCACATCTGTCTTTCCCATTATCTAGCCATGCACCAAGTCTGCATTTCCTCTGTAGGATAGGCTAGATTGAATGCTACTTATTGCCAGGCCCTGGGAAGCATGGGCCTGGGCACAAAGTCCACCCACGACAGCCCAAGATACCCGGACACAGGCCAGCTTACCTCTCAACCCACACTCTCCTTTTTTTTTCCTCTTCCAAACAAATGGTTCAGCTTCTCTCCTCTGAGGCTGTGTGGCGGTCCCTCCTCTCTGGCAAGCTTTCTGAATGGCACTTTCTGCACAAACAGGAAGCTCTTTTGTGGTCACCACCCAAGTGTGCCGGTGTTGATAGAGGATGTGAAAGTGTGGAGGCGACTGACTACGCCAGACACCAGCCCCACAGTTCTTACCACCTCAGAGACTGATATCAGAGCCTGAACCCTCAGCTTGAGAGACCTCCTGATAAATAAACAAGATTGAGATGGTCATAGTGGCCAGGGGAGAAAGTCTTTATCACTCCCATCTAACCCAAAGAAGACCACTTAGAAACATCCAGGAACATTCTGGAATCCCGGGACAGTCTCATTTCAGTAGACTGCCTAACATATTTTTTTTTCCTCCTCTCAATGTGTAGTGTGTGTAAATATGTAGGGTGTGCATTTGTGTGTGTGCACGTGTGTGTGTGTGTGTGTGTGTGTGTGTGTGTGCGCGCGCGTGCGCGCGTGTGTTCGCGTGTGTGCACACACACAGAAGCCTGTGAGTTCATGAGGATGTCAAAGTTACATCAGATGCCGTCTTCAGTTGTTCTCCACTTTCTATTATTGAGGTAAGGTTTCTCACTGAATCAGAACTCCATGTTTTGGTTAGTCTAGAGAGCCAGATCATTCTTGCCTTCACCTTTCTGTTGCTGGGATTACAAATAGACCACCATGCCCACCTAGCATTTATGTGGGTTCTGGGAATGCCCTTATACTCACACCAAGAGCTTTACCTAAGATCCACCTTCCTGAAGCCAGGTCTTACTTCATACCAAAAGCTCTGCTGGATCCTCAACTGCATGGACATCCAAAAATCAAAGGACCAAAGCTCATCTGGTCTCTAGACTGTAAAAGTTTTCTAGAATGTTCCAGGACAAAGGCTCATGGGGGAAAAAAAAACCCAGCGTTGGTGGAAAAATACAAAGAGTTAAACATGCGCATCTTGAAGAATTTCATCTGCTTATCTCTTGTGCATTCGTGAAGCCATGGTGGTGGAGCCTTTGCCTATACTGCCCCTCACACTTACTGGTGTTTTGATGTCCTATTAGTAATAGAGAACATTGCCAGAGGACACTCCGCTACTGTCTGGTTCTCTCAGTCTCCTTTCTCTATGGCATTTAATATCCCTGAGCATTTCTTTGCTTCTGGAACTTTCTCTTTGGCCACTGTGACTCCACATTCTCCTGGCTTTTCTCAGTCATTTCTCTCGCTGGCAGACTTCCATTCCCCAGCGACAATCTTGATCTGTATCTTCCCCCAGCCTCCATTTTCCAGGCTATTGGTGTATGTTCTTCGTGGGTGGCCTCTTCTGCTCTCAAGATTCTACTTGCCAAGTCCAAGTTCATCTGTTTACAAGTTTCTTCTGGTCTTTCAGAATGTCCCCTGGGAACCTCAGGTTCAGTTGGTCAAATGAGACTCTGATTCTCCCCTTTTTCCATCCCTGGTCACATGGCCTGTGAAACCTTCCTGCTGTGTCCCAACTTGCTCCTTCATTCCCATCTTCTCCTGCATTTAGATATCTACTTTCTGCCAAACCAGCTTCTTCCATTTTGACCCCAAGATTTCTTTATTCAAACATAGCCTTCCTTATCTTTAAATTGATGGAATTCTGAACATAACTAGAGGTTCCTCTGTCCAGTTACATATTGCCACAATTCCAGTATTGGCCACCTGTGTTCCCTGGATAGAGGCAAGTCTTTCTTTTGTTTCCAAACCAGAAATGAGGAATCTGCCTGGGTTCTTCCCTTTCCCAAATACTCTTTAACCTGCAGTCAGAAAGCCTTGACAGTTCTATCTCTGAAACCTCTCTGAGTAAATCCCCTCTTCTCTCTTCCCACATGCAGACCATCTCTTCAGGATTGCTGATCACTGCCTTGATTCCTAGAAGGAGTACATATACCCTAAACCTACAAGACAGTTCACTGAGGTGTGGGAAGAAAGGACTTGAGTTTGTCTCTACTACATTTACTTACTGTTGGATTTTCTGACGTAATATTTATATAACATAAAATGAATCATTTTACCTTTGAGTGGTATGGAGTACATGCACAATGTTGGACAGACCATACCTCTATCTCCTTTCTTTTAAAAATATATTTAACTTAATTGTTTTGGCCTATGGCAAGGCAGCTTATAGGTGGGAATTCTAAGCAGAGATAAAAGAGTAGAAGGATGGAGTCAAAGAGCTGCTGCCAGCTGCTCCTGAGAAAACAAGATGTAAAAGTACAGGTAAACCACAAACCACATGGCAAGACACAGATTAACAGAAATGGGTTGAGTTAGGTTGTAAGGGCTAGCTACTAATGAGCCTAAGCCATAAGCCAAACAGTTTGTAATTAATATATAACTTTGTGTTTATTTGGGGCCAGTGGCTACTGGCAGGTCTGGACCTTGGGGTTGGGCCAGGCCAGAAGGACCAAAATCCAGAGACTGAAAAAAAAGGTTAAAAATTAAAAAATATATAAATAAAAACCTCTAAATGGTTTACAGTGTATTTAAAAATATGTGTAGACTTGGGAGAGAAAAGAAAAAAGAAAAAGAATAGAGAAAAATCCTTAAAAAGATATATATGTATATATACATATATTCATATTATATAAAGATGAAAAATACACAGAGATTCTGAATACTACATATTACGTTGTCTTTGAATTGTTTGACTGCTAAGGAAGGAACAAGAGCTGCTAAGGGACATTTGATTATAAATGCTAATGGATTAATTCAACCTACATATTTTGTAAATGTCTTGACTTCCAAATTAAAGTTAAAAAAAATATGTTACTTTGGAGAAGAGATTTTCTTTTTATTTCTACAGAACATGAGAGGCTGTGGATTCATTCCAGGTTAAGAATACTAAGGTTTGGTCAACCAAGTCCCCATGAAGGCAGCTGGTTGAGATGATGCAACCTCATCTCAGAGACTACAGCCAAGATTTAACTATGATTCTGAATTTTCTCAGGACTTCCATAAGATTGCCAGCACTCCCAGTCAGCAGGAAGTAGTTTATGGAACACTGTGCCCAAATCCCCAAAATATTTTTATAAATGTTTGTTTTTATTATAAATGTTTAATGGTCATAATCAATCTCTTTCTAAGAAAAAAGGAGGATACAATATAGAAATGATTTTAAAAAGGTAGATTACTGGCTGGAGAGATGGCTCAGGAGTTGGGAGCAGTGGCTGCTCTTCCAAAGGTTCTGAGTTCAATTCCCAGCAACCACATGGTGGCTCACAGCCATCTGTAGTAAGATCTGGTGCCCTGTATGCATAATAAATAAAAATATTAAAAAATAGGTAGATAACTGAATCTACTTTCAAAAAGCAACTACTTGTTTTAAATACTATACATTGATAAGGATTTTAGTTTATTAATACAAATTTAAGGTTAATTTTGTTATACTGTATGTATATTTCCGCTCTTGATCTAAAAAAATTTTAAGAACCTAGACTTTTATGGACAATGAGATAATCTGCTCTTGGTAGCACCAATCTACTTTAAGAGGATGATGACCATTGAAGAAATTCCATGTGGAGTTTACTTTCTTTGTGGCAAAAGTTAGAGACTGGACAAGAAATTGTTCTTGCCTCTTTTTTAAGATTTATTTATTTATTATGTACACAGTATACAGAAGAGGGTACCAGATGTCATCATAGATGGTTGTGAGCCACATATGGTTGCTGGGAATTGATCTCAGGACCTCTTGAAGAACAGTCAGTTCTCTTAACCTCTGAGCCATCTCTCCAGCCCTGTTCTTGCCTTTAAGACTTAACAGTATGTGCTATCTAAACTGAACATGCAGGACCCATAGGAAAGTGACCTCTGAACTTTGGCAGAACAAGCCGAGATGATCCTTCAGGTTCTTGCTTTGCAGAGAAAACTGCCAGACATCCTTCAGGACACAAAGAGAAGTGACTGACAAACTATGCCAAGATGGGCAGAGCACTCCTTCCGATTTCCTGCTTCTAGGTCTATAGGTTGAAGATGGATGCTCCAATATTACAAAGGAATTTTGGCTGACTGTCCTGGCAGACAGATGTCATCTCTGTCATTTCCAGAAATTGGAAGTTGCTTGCAATGCACTTCCTGTTTACTCAGGTAATACTATATTCTTCTGTGGTCTTTGATGGAGTTGAAGATTAGAAAGTTATAAGAATAGTTTTCTTGGGGCTGGAGAGATGGCTCAGCGGTTAAGAGCACCGTCTGCTCTTCCGGAGGACCCCGGTTCGATTCCCAGCACCCACATGGCAGCTAACAACTGTCTGTAGTTCCAGTTCCAGGCAAAACACCAAGGCAAATAAATAAATAAATAAATAAAGTTTAAAAAAAAAGAATAGTTTTCTTTAATTATAATAAAAGGTAAATTAGATATGAAACTTTGGTCTCAAAAGATAAGGTAGATGATAGAATATTTTCTTTAATTTTGCTAAATACAAGTAGATTAGATATTGTAACTATATTTCTTGCTTGATAGCTGCTTTGTTATGTATGATATTACCATGTTAATATTAAAAACTTCCTTTTGGATTAGACGGAAAAGGGGAAGTGATATGGGATGTCTTTATGTACACTGTGAAATGCTTTATTTTATTTTTAAAAAATATTTATTTATTTTACTTAAATTAGTGTTTTGCCTGCATGTATACCTGTGTAAAGGTGTCAGATCTTAGAATAAAGGCAATTGTTAACTGCAATGTGAATGCTGAAAATCAAACTCAGGTCCTTTGGAAGAACAGTCAGTGTTCTTAACCTCTGAGCCATCTTTCCAGCCCATGAATATGCTTTATTATTGGTTAATAAAGAAATTGTTTTGGCCTATGGCAAGGCAGCTTATAGGCAGGTGAGAATTTCAAACATAGATAAAAGAGAAAGGCAGAGTCAAAGAGAGCTGCTGCCCAGAAAGCAAGATGTAAAAGTACGGGTAAGCCACGAGCCTCATGCAAAACATAGATTAGATTATTTGAGCCGAACAGCTGTGGGCAGGTCCAGACCTTGGGACTAGACTGAGCTAGAAACTTTTGACTACAATTTTATGTGCATTGGTGTGAAGGTGTCAGGTCCCCTAGAACTGGAGTTACAGGAAGTTGTTAGCTGCCATGTATATACTGAGAATTGAACCCATGCCCTCTGGAAAAGATGCCTCTGGTCTTAACTGCTGAGCCATCTCTTCCAGCCCTCTCTTTTCTTTTTATATCATCTTCTCTGTGGTATTGGGTTATCCCTGAGCAGTTATTCCTCCTGACAATATGTTCTTTAAGACATTTTACTAAAGAGGAGATAAGATCAGAAATGTGGAGATTGGTTACCTCTGAATATCTTCCATTTGACTTTCTAGTATCTCCGGATTTTCATTATAAAAGACTGAGAAAGTGATGAAGGTCTTTTATCACCCCACTACCAATCCTCACACCCTCCAATGGTCTCTTCATTTACAGGGAAATGCCAAGTTCCAGCACTGGGTAGGTGAGAGGTGTTACACAGTGGTCTCTAGTTCACTGTCCAACATCACTTTTGCTGCCTACATCTTTCCTCATACCCTACACAATCATACCTCTGATATGGAGTTGTAGATTCAGCCTACAGAAAGTCACTCCGTTTTTCCAGGGAAGCCTTTGATTGTATTGTCTAGTATTTTATTGGCTATTGGCTATAGTTCCCATGGATGCAAAACCCTCTGTCACTACCCTTCATGGAGGCAGAATTCAGCAGTTATGCGAGACAAACCAAAGGTCATATTGGATGGCATCACAGATGACTGGCAGGGAGGAAGAGTGAACTGCACTCAGAGAAAGGCCTATGTGTGTATCACCAAGTGATCTAGCAGACAGTTCCAAGGACAGGCTGAATGCAATTGTAGAAAGGCAGCAGCAATAGGTCCCCGGAGGCAGAACTGGTCACAGTTCCATCCATTGATTTATCTCTAGCTCCTGGAACACTATCGGGTAAGATGTTTAATAAATGTACTTTCTCTGCTACAACATCCCCACACTTTGTTACAATCAATGACATCTTTGTGTGTCTTCTGCCTGAGACCAGAGGTTCTGGGTTCCACTGGTAGCCGCAGGATCTGTTGCACATGGTAGACCCTTAGCAACTATTTGTTAATTGAATAAATAAATTGAAAAAAATTGAGTCTCCATTATGGAAAATACATTCTGAGTCTGGATTGTGTTACAGATTCATTGTGTGACTGTGAGTTAGCTCCAATAGCCTTGAGCTCGGTTTCCAGATCCACAAAATGGGAGGCATAGTGCTGTCCTTCCCTGGAGATGCAGATGTTGCCAAAGTGGATTGTAATCTCTTAGCCCTTTACAGACTTTTCAGCACTGAAGGTACCTGTTTCTGGGGATAATGGACAGAGCTAGATAGGTGTTCCTGTCCTAAAATAGCCCTGCTTGATCAGCATTTGCTTTGTCTCTGTGCCAAGTAAAAGTGGTGCCTCAGGGAGCTGAAGAGTTGGCCCAGCGGTTAAGAGCACTGGCTGCTTTTCCGAAGGACCTGGGTTCAATTCCCAGCACCCACATGGTAGCTCACTACTGTCTGTAACTCCAGTTCCAGGGGACCTGACACCCATGGCAAAACACCAATGCACATCAAATAAAGTTAAATTTAAAAAGAAATTAAAAAGTGGGGCCTCAGCTGTTGTACCTTTGCATACTTGCCTTATTGTTTCTACATTGACTCCAGAAAGGGGTGGGGTGCCATTAAAGGCTTGCTCAGCTTGTGACAACCAAGAGGCACTGGAGACTTTTAGAGGTGGATCTTGTTAGGAAAAAGTCACATCATTGAGTGCACACCCTTTGATGTTCCTGGCTCTCTTCATTTCCTGTCTTTCTTTGAACTTCCTGGCACACATTATGTGAGCCGCTTTGCCACACCGTGTGGTCCCTGCCATGATGTTCTGACTTGCTACAAGCCCCAAAGCTAACTATCTATGGATTGAAGCTACTAACACAAATCAGGATTAGCAGGTTAGAGTAATTACTGCTCTTGCGGGGACTCAAGTTCTCTTCCCTGAACTCATGTTGGATGGCTCATAATCCCTGTAACTCCAGCTTCTGGGAATCTGCTGCTCTCTTCTAGCCTCCATAGGCATGCTCGTTGCACACATACACATGCAAGTGATACACATACATGCATGCAAAACAACTATACATAAATAAATCTTAAAAAGAAAAAATTACATCTTAAAACAAATTTATACGGAGACAAAAAAAATAAGCCTTTCATATTGACTAGCATAGGTGTTTTGTCATAGCAACAGAAAACTTAACTAACATTACTGTGCATAGTTCTCAGTCTTCTTGGACGAAAGTGCATGGGGCGATGATATTATGTCCTGTGATAGGAAATGAAGCCATAGGAAGTATAGCCTACCTCATCTGCTGGGGCCCTGGAAACAAGGTCAAGTTATGTGTACTCTCTGGACAAGAGGACCACAAAGGCCTGAATGTTCCCAAAGGTTGTTCCACAAGCCTGGAAGGAATGCAGATGTGCATTGGGATACTTGGTAGACCGTGGAGCTGGCAAAGATAGAGTGAGACAAGAAGGAAAGTTAGAGATGGAGCACCCACTTCTTATCACTCCAAACCACCGAGGTATTGGTGATCTTTTTGTTGTTTGTCTGTTTAAATAGAGTCTTTACATGTCCTTAAGTGCATCTCACAGCCAGCAGTGAGACTGATCCTGAGCAGAACCCAGAAATCTTAGCTGAATGACTAGAGATCTAATCTAAATGATGCCTGTCATGGGTGATGCTATACTTCTTATCTTCTGTGATAATAAAAATAACTGATGTATATTGGAGTTTATCATGCACCTAGAAACTTAAAAGAGTGTAAAATGATTTCCCATAATCCTTCACTAGCTTCCTAATAAGGAAAGGGGAGGCCAGAAAGGTAAGAAGTTGACCAAAATCAAAGAGATAATTAAGAATGAATCTAGGGTTCAAGTTCAAACAGTACGATTCCGTAATACAGGTTTGATCTCTCCCTAGCTCTCTGCTCTCCACTGCCTCACACACATATGCTTATTTGTACCTGCTTACATTCTATTTATATTTGTATGCATTTATAAAGACAGGTATACACATTGTGTTTATAGTTGCATGTAAATCTATACACATCATGTTTATGTATATTCCTGGCATGAATGTCCCACATGAAAATTTCATTAGATTTCCCAACCTCACTGTAAACAATCTAAAACACACACATGTATATAGAGTAATTCCATCTCATATTTTAGTATTGCATAAATCAACCTGGAGAAGGAACAGGAAGAGATTAAGTGAGTCAGTTGACAACCTATCTGTTAGAGCCAAAAAGGCTTCTGGTTTTAAAAATCAGATCAAGAAAAGAAAAAGAAAGAAACTAACACAGGAAAAAAAAGGGACGGGCCCCACACATTCAATCTAGAAAGAGTCTTTGTAAGTGGGTGATGCACTGGGGGAGGAAGGCAGATCCAGCCCATCACATCACCGGTAAGAAGAATTGCTGCCTGAGCCAGTCTGTAATTCACTGCCAGAACATGAAGCAGAGACTACAAGTGGTGATATAATAAGAAACAAATAGGATAGACAGGGACAGAGCATAATTACAGACACTCAATCTGCTGGTAGCATTTACCAAAGAGTAAGTTGCATACAAGAAAATTTGCATACAAATGAGATAGCAGAAGAACAGGGCAGTGATAAGAACTCATACATGTTATGAAAGCAGGTTGGCAAGCAGCAAAATAAAAAGCAACGAAACACTAACACTGAAACCACTGTGGTAATAGGGTTTGCTATCCCGTATTATCAAAATAAATTTAAAATGGCATATCAGGTTCAAACAGGCAGGTGGCTTTCAATCAGCATGCGAATGTATATTTCATGAATGTCTATCTCTGCACCTCTATTGTTCAGTCTTACGTATTTAAAGGCTAATTTTTGGAACATTTGAAAAGAAATACTAAATTCTCATGAACATCGTTTTAAATATTCTTGTGATTGCCTAGGTATGATTTCCAGCTAAGATTTTTTTTTCTTTCTTGTATTTTTTTGGATGGGGTTTCTCTATGTAGCCTTGGCTGTCCTGAAACTCACTCTGAACATCAGGCTGGCCTCAAACTCACAGAGATCCACCTGCCTCTGCCTCCTGAGTTCTGGGGTTAAAGGCATGTATCACCACTGCCTGGCTCAGATAAGACTATCTTAAAAATAATTTTAGCCTGCTAGAAAATCAAATAGGCTGCCCGCAGACCTTCTCTCTCTCTCTCTGTTCCCCCAAGACCCAGTCTCCTAATCTTGTCCTTAGAGCTGCACCAGAATTCCAGAATACCAACTGTAGCCTTCCCTTGCCCCGTCCACCTTTTCTGTGGATCCCATAAATCATCCCTGACCCCAGCTTATTGCTTTGTCCCAGACCCTAACTCCATCAGGTACCTGCTGCTAACCCAGAGGCAGCTCCTCCCAGGGTAATAAGTTGGATGAAGGCAGACGTGCTCCTCCAGTACTTGAGTCTCATCCAGCTCTGTAACTGAGAATGTGCTGAGATCATCCTTCCTTGTCTCATCCCCAACAGATCATAAAGACCTTCTTCTCCAACCTTCCTCCCCAAGTCATTGCAATTAACCAACGCCAGCAGGCATTCCCAGCTGAACAGGCCAGGAAAACGGGTAACACACAGCTACCACACTATAGAATCCAAAGAATGAGGAACACGGAACATCTACCCAACAAGGAATATCCAGAAACCAGCACCCAGACCTTTAATCATCCCAAACCCAGATGCCAGTATGACAGTATAAAAACATAATAAACAACAGCACTGCATATTTCAATGTAGCTGAAGCACAGGGAAAATCTTTAAAACAAACTATATGAAGATGATAGAGGTTCTTAAAGAGGAAATGAATAAATTCCTTCAAGAAACCCAGGAAAACACAAACAATTGAAGGAAATGAATAAATCCTTTAAATAAAGCCAAGAAAATACAAATAGTTGAAGAAAACAAATATAACTGTTCAAAACCTGAAAATGGAATTAAAAGCAATAAAGAAAATATGAATCTAGGGAATTCGGAAAATGAAAAATTTAGAAATTTGAACTACAGAGGCAAGCTTCACCAACATAATTCAATAGATGGAAGAGAGAATCTTAGGTGATGAAGATACAATAAAAGAAATGGATACACTGGTCAAAGAAAATGTTAAATCTGAAAAACACCTGACGCAAAACATCCAGGAAATCTGGGATATTATGAAAAGACCAATCCTAAGAAAGTTAAGCCAGGATCACATAAACAATTTGAATTACATTGTTAGAGAAGCTACATAAACACAGTACATTAAATAAGAGTAGAAATAGGGAATGGAGAGATGGCTCAGAGGTTAAGAACACTAGCTGCTCTTCCAGAAGTCCTGAGTTCAATTCCCAGCAACCACTCGGTGACTCACAACCATCTATAATGGTAGAAATCTCTATATATAATAAATAAATAATTTTGCTTAAAAAAGAGCAGAAATACATGTACAGTAACGAAGTTAATCTCAACTTTTTATCAATGTACATAATTTGTATATAATATAAAAAATCCAACTCAATGTAAAATATTTAAAATCTAGTAGTAGCTTTCATAAATTGATTCAATAATCTACCCTTATACCTATAGTATCCATATTCCTCTTTTCTTTTCAGAGTAGATTCAATAATCCATCATTTTATCCTATCATATCTGTATCCCCATTTTTCTTTTTTTAATTTCTATTTTTTTTAAAATATTTATTTTTATTTTATGTGAATTGGTGTTTTTCCTACATGTATAACTGTGTAAGGGTGTCAGATCTTAGAACTACAGATGGCTGTCAGCTGCCATGTGGATGCTGGGGATTGAATTTAGGTCCTCTGGAAGAACAGTCAGTGCTCTTAACCACTGAGCCATCTCTCCAGCCCTAATTTCTATTTTTTTTTTAAACAAGATCCTTGAATCTAATCCTGGTTGTTCAGCTTTTTCCCTAACCATTACCAATAACAATTTGTAACCAACCATCCTAAATAATGACAATTATCCATAACCCATTGAAAGATCAAAAACCACCCACCCCAACACTTGGGACTGAGGGTGTCATGCTCTTAAATTTACTTCCTCCTGTTGGGGGAGGGAGAGATGGCATCTTTAGAGGATCCTGGAAAAAAATTTTTTAACACTTTTATTTATTTGCCTTGGTGTTTGCCTAGAACTGGAACTACAGACAGTTGTTAGCTGCCATGTGGGTGCTGGGAATCGAACCCGGGTCCTCTGGAAAAGCAGACAGTGCTCTTAACCGCTGAGCCATCTCTCCAGCACCCCTGGAAAAAAATTTTTTTTGGTTAACTGTCAAGTCCTTGGAGAGGTAGCTGTATTGTTGTCCAGTCTCTCCATAATGGGAAAGTGCAGAGCTTGTCTCAAGTTATGGCTAGAATAGTCTGTGAGGCTAATTCATCTCAGCTAGCCACCTCAAAATTGTCCTGAGAAGTTTGTAGTCCAAAGTCTATCTCTGGTTGATGTTTGTCAGCCTAGTGGTATTGTCATAGTTCATTGTTGTGGGGACCCATCTTCCTTTTGGAGACTTCAAAGGTCCAAGTTAGGATCCTCGTGGTTCACTGCAGAAAACTAATAGAGACTCAAACCCAAACCATTGTACAGGAAGCTAGATAAAGTTTTTTTTTTTTCCCCTAGAATTAGTTATCACCACAGAGAGTTATTTTCATATATGTATGTTGTGGAATATTAATTTGTTGAAGGTATGTTGCATTTGTTTATGCTGTGAAACATTGTTTAATGATCCAAAGATGTGTTGCATTCTTTTATGTTGCACTTATTTAACTCTGTAAAGCTGTGTTACTTTGTCTAAAACACCTGATTGGTTTAATAAAGAGCTGAATGGTCAATAGCAAGGCATGAAAAAGAATAGGTGGGATTTCCAGGCAGAGAGAATAAACAGGAGGAGAAGAAAAGTAGAAAGAGAAGATCAAGAAAAGGAGAGAGGACACCAGGGACCAGCCACCCAGCTACACAGCAAGCCACAGAGTAAGAAGTAAAGAAAAGTATGTAGAATAGAGAAAATTAGAAGATCAGAGGCAAAAGGTAGATGGGATAATTTAAGTTAAGAAAGCCTTGATAGAAATAAGCCAAGATAATGCTAGACATTCATAAGAAAGAATAAGCCTCCATGTCATTATTTGGGAGCTGACTATAAGCCTCCCCAAGACCCTGAGAATAAAGAATAAATAAATACCAACAACATTTTGGTGTAGCAATGTATGGCTTAAATATTCCTAGGGCCTGAGAAAGCTGATAACAAAAACAAAAACCCCCAAAGAAGCAAAACCAAAAAATTACAGCAGAGCACTTAAACAGCCTTTTTGGAGATAAACAGAAACAAAAATACTATGCAAAAACCACCTGCTACAGTGCAGGGCACTGGCATTCCACAGTTGGGAGACTGAATGCAGTTCCTAGTCAAAGGCACCTATGATTGGGCTGTGAGCTTCTGGCTAGACTTTTACAGACTGAGAAGTCAGCCACCAAAGCTTCCCATGGATGTCCTAGCTGTGCAGCTGCTTACACAGGTATTTTGCTCGAGCAGACAAAAATGGCGGGATATATACAAAGTAAAAGAGATCTAGATGAGGAAAAAACTCTCTAAGCAGGTTATAGTGTGTTTAACAATGTGCATAGTCTTAAGAAAAGAGAAAGAATATAGACAGTTATTAAAAAATAGTTTAAAAATAATAAAGTCTTTAGGGGCTGGATAGATGGCTCAGCGGTTAAGAGCCTAGATATTTTTCAAATGTATTGTTTAAACTGTTAAAATTGCTTTGAAGAATAGGGAACAAAGGCTATGAATTACCTCAGGGTTGATATGGATCAGGTTTGATTGGGAAAGACCTCCTGAAACTTGACAGGTAATATATATCAAATAAATGTTACCACTGGTCTTCCCAGAAATTGGCCATTATCTCAATTTTCTCAGGAATCCCTAAAGACACCTTTATTCACAGACAACAGGAAGCAGTCTAGAGATTATTTCTACATTCCCAAGATGAGGTAGATGCCTGCTGGTTATTTGGTGGTTATAGATGTTTGTTATCATTTAGGAGCAAATAGGAATATAAGATAAAAAGATAATCATTAATCTCGTTTTGGTATGTTGATACAAATTTAAAGTCATTTTTTTTAGACTGTATATGTGTTTTTACTCTTATTTGGGGTACTGTGCTTATACAGCTCCTTTAAAATTTCAATGTAGAATTACAAAATGATGTTAGTAATTAATCTATAATAAACAAACTTATAGTCACATTAGATGTGTTTCCAGGTTAGACAGGTATATTTTAGACAAATAGATAATTTTTCAAACACTTCAAAGACATATAATATAATATGACATTTAAAATGCTTAGTTAACATAGGGTTTTTTTATGAAAATGAGACACAGTTGTTCTTGGCAACACCAGTTTACTTCAGAAAAGATGATGGACGTCAAAGAAATTTCTTATGGAATGTGATTTCATTGTGGCAAGGTTAGCCACTGGGCAAAGAAACTGCTCTTGCCTTTGACTGCTGACAGTTTGCTGTACAGACTATACAAGGAGGGACGCAGGAAAAAGATGGTTGAACTTTGCCATGACAAGGCAGGACAGTTCTTTAAAATTCCTCTTCACAGATGCAGAGATCCATAGCTAAGCTCTGGGACGAGGTCCTAGAGTCTAGTCAAAGAGAGGGAGGAGGGGTTATATGAGCAAAGGGATCAAGATCATGATGGGGAAACCCACAGAGACAGCTGACCTGGGCTTCTGGGAGCTCACTGACTCTGGACTGACAGCTATGAACCTGCGTGGAACCTATCTAGGCCCTGTGAACATAGATCACAGTTGTGTGGCTCGAGCAGGTACTGGAGCCTCTGACAGTGCAACCAGGATTTATCGCTAGTGCATGAACTGGCTTTTTGAAATCTGTTCCCTATAAAGGGACACCTTGCTCAGCCTTATTCAATGCAATATATTGTTGGGAGCTGTGTGAGTGCCGCGCCTTAAAGATGGCGCTGGCTTCCGCCTTCCGCCACCCCGACGGCGAGCGCTCCTCTGACAAACAACTCCAAATATGGTTTGTGCGGAGCTGACTCGCTTGCTTCCGTATGCGTGGCCCTATGGTAGAGGCCCACGTGGCAGTAGCTGAGTGGTGAACCTGGGGTTTAAAGCTGGCTGCACGGGCTGGGAGCGGCTGCTGCTGCAAGGATTTTCAAATAAAGGACCTGGTCAATTGCCACGGAAGGATCCTGGTGCCGTGTCTTTTCCTGCTGGTCGGGGTTTGGCGCGGCGCAATATATCATATAAGGGTTAATATGTATTAAAGGGTTAAACAAGCACTCACGGATACAAGGTAACCTTAATGCAATTCTAGACGAGTCGGAACTTCCCACGCTGGATGTTCGATCTTCTCCCAGAGAAAGCAAGAACAAACAGGAGGGCGATTTCGGGTTCCATGCCCCACTGGGGGCTGTATTCTCTGATGTCACAAGCGCTTCTTTGGATAACCTGTGAATCCCACTACAACCTCTGTCACTTTTTGGCACTTTGAAAAGGAGCTCACTGTGGAATACTCGAGCCCTAACTTCACTTCCAATTTCACAGTGTCACCTAATGAGTGTGTGTAATGATCAAAACGGGACGAGCAGAAAGAAATTGTGGAAAACATTCTGTGTTGGGCACACTTTCAACAGTAACGTAAGAAAAAAGCACTAACTTCTGATTCTTTAAATATTTTTATTTAGTGTGTGCATGGGGGTGGACATGTATGCACCGCGGCATGTGTGTGGAGGTCCAAGGACAAATTTTCCTGAGCAGGCTCACTTTTCTAAGTCTCTCTCTTTTTTTTTTTTTTTAACTTTTTATTTATTTATTTGCCTGGAACTGGAACTACAGACAGTTGTGAGCTGCCATGTGGGTGCTGGGAATCGAACCCGGGTCCTCTGGAAGAGCAGACAGTGCTCTTAACCGCTGAGCCATCTCTCCAGCCCCAGCAGTTATTCTCCTATCTTTACCTCTTGATCCCCTTAGCACAGCTCGGAGGGCACATTGAGTTACTGTATCTAGTTGCATCCCAGGAATCAAACTCCTGACCTCGGGCTTTCTTTTACCTGCTAAACTGTCCCAAGCCCAATTCTGATTTTATTAATTGTTCATCAGAAGATCAGAAATAAATGACAGTGATTCCAATCTATTTAGATCTACATATGCAGAATAATTTCTACATTTCAACCTCCTGCTGGTCAATACCAGACAAATGCAAGTAGGGAGTTAAAGGTTAATCCAGGCTATACTTCAAAAGGCAAGGAAGCTCTTGTCCATGACATGATGCAGTACATTAGTACTTTCCCACCAGGAGGCTCTACAGTTCTTTTTCTTTCTTTCTTTCTTCCTTTCTTTTTTCCTTCTTTCTTTCTCCTTAAATATTTATTTATTTATTATGTATACAGTGTACAGAAGAGGGCACCAGATTTTGTTATAGATGGATGTGAGCCCCTATGTGGTTGCTGGGAATTGAACTCAGGACCTCTGGAAGAACAGTCTGTGCTCTTAACCTCTGGGCCATCTCTCCAGCCCCCGGTTCTTTTTCTTTCAACACTCCTCATCAGGAAGCTAATTCTGACCATGGCTCATGGTCCTGAGCTCTGATAAAAATTCTCCATTTCTCCTTCACTCTGGGTTCTCATTGGGTTTTCTGATTGCTGCCTGGGATCCAGGGTTTGCTATGTCTCCCCACTGATCTCAGCTGAAGGTCTGTATTTGGTTTTCTCCAGACACATGCTAGCCAAGAACTGTAGGGCCCAGACCTTCTTGGGGAAGTAAAGGAAACAATAGAAAAGAACGGAGAAAGACTGGGAATGGAGAATCCCGATAGGGTGGGACCAAGTCACTGTCACCAGCTGGATCTGAACTTACTGGGAAAGACACTGAAAAAAAAAAAAAAAAAAAAAAAAAACAGGGAAAACACACAATTCAGGACCAAAGGTTGGAGGATGGAGCACTACACACTACTTTCTTTGTGGTTAAAGGCTACTTGCTGGAGATGCTAAACAGGATTGAGTTCCAGAGAAAACTCTGGTAAAATCTGGTAAAGATGCTCCAGGGGTAGCCTGGGAAGCCAGGCTGACATACATTTAGACAGCCCCTTAGGGCCAATAGATGAGGCTGGGCACTGACAACATCTGGTACCAAGAAGGAGGATAATATTCTTCTCTCACATATAACACCAAATTCAGAATCCCTAAAAGAAAATTATTGCTGAATTTTATTTTATCAATATTGACTAGTTTTGCTTTCCACATGTATTTGTTATTTCTTCAGATTTATTTGTTTTTATTTTGTGTGTATAGATGTTTTTGCCTACATGTTTGTCTGTGCACCACATGTATGCAGTACCTAAAGAGTCCAGAAGGTACTATTATCCTCCAGAAATAGAATTACAGATTTACAGATGGCCTTGAGCTGCCATGTGGGTGCTGGAACCCATGTCCTCTGGAAGAGAAACCAGTGTTCTTAACCATTGAGCCATCATTTCTCCAGCCCCCTTTCACAACCAGCTCTTTTTTTCTTTCTTGGTTTTATTTTGAGACAAGATGGAGCTAACTCTGTAGACTAGGGTGACCTCAGACTCAGAGATCCACTGTCTCTGCCTTCCAATTACTGGACTAAGGACATGTCCCACCCACCAGGCCTGGCCTCACCATATACTTTTAAACACAATGAAAACCAAACCCCAGAGTGAGGGAGAATATTTGAAAGCCCCACATTTTAGTAAACAGCCAGAGCCTTAATATACAAAGAGGTTTTTAAAACTTAATAAGAAGGAAACAAGCAATATAAAATGAGCAAAAAATTGGGTTGAAACTTAAAAATCATGTAGATGTCAAATAAACACTCGAAGGATGCACAACATATTAATTTAGTAAGTGCAAATTCAGATAGTCCTATACATAGATTAGCATGTCTAAACTTATGGCTTCTCAGCACAGCAAGTGTCAAACAGACAGGATGTAGAGGACTTCAGTCCTTACACACTGTTGGCGGGAATGTGAAATGGCAAAACTATTTTGAAAACCATCTTGGGAGATTCTTCAAAAGTTAAACATATACATACCATATGGTCTAGCCATTCTATGACTAGATAAACAAGAGAAAAAAATGAGAGCATATGTCCACAACAATATTTATAGCAATTTTGTTTGTAATAGCTCCAATTTGGAAACAACCTGATTGCACATCAATAGGTGATTGGTTAAATATGTAAGAGTGAATGACTGAGCCTTAAACAGGAATTATCAATACATGTCACACACAGATGAATCTCAGTGAGGCTGAGTGAAAGAAGACAGACAAAATAGAGAACAGACTGCATGATTTCACTTCTACTAAGTTTGGAGAAATGCAAATAATTGAGAATGACATGAGGAGGAGGGACAGTGACTGGTGGGGGAGGTCAGAGAAATTCTGAACAGAGGAGTAAGAAGGATCTTAGAAATGATGGATGTTTTCCAAGATCTTGATGACAGGGCTGTGGGTGCATAATATTGAAACTTACTAACTTGTTTGCTTAAATATGTGTAGATTCTCATCTAACGTTTACCTTAGTGACACACTTTCAAACCTAAATACTAAAATTTTCCTATAAAATATGTGGAGCCTGGATGCAGTGACTTGTGGATTTGTTCAACATGAAAGGATTATACTAATTTTATATATATTCCTTTAGAGAACAGAAAATGAACATGTTTATTCTACCGTGATCTGCAAGACCAGTGTGTCAAGAGTAAAACCAGAAAAATAAATTTCTTACACTACAGAATTTCAAAGAAATATTAACAAATTCCCTCATGTAGTTTGGATCAAATATAAAATATCACAAGGAAGTTGTGCTTATCCAGTGATACAGAATCAGCTTAACATGTGATCATTCAGTGTAATCCATCACATGTCAGAATAGATATAAAAAGGCAATTATTATAACAGATTTATAAAATAGTATGCAACCCACTGTCAGGACCTATTTATTCCTTTTAAAACAACAGCTATCAAACAGGAATGAAGGGAAACTTTATTGGTATGATGGAGTATTTGTAAAATTTCCATGACAAACACGATACTCACTGGGAAGATTTTGAGAGCATTTATTTCTGTGATCCCAAGTGATAAAAGTAGACGCTCACTATCATTG
This sequence comes from Sigmodon hispidus, assembly GCA_004025045.1. Lineage (NCBI taxonomy): Eukaryota > Metazoa > Chordata > Mammalia > Rodentia > Cricetidae > Sigmodon > Sigmodon hispidus. The sequence goes on from PVIH01010880.1 coordinate 68,182, forward strand.
TATCTATCCAATATCAGTTTTAAAATGTTAGAAACAGTAAGAATGAAAAGAAAAATAATTAAAATGTTTTCTTTATAGCAGCATGTATATCTATGAAGAGACAAATGGGGAGTTAAAAGTAACTTCATATATGGAGAAACAGCAATCATAAAGTAAAAATTTAACAAAGTTCTATTTAAATTAAATTAAATATACAGTAGTGTAGCTCTTCACCGTTGATGATTTCTGGGCTGGGGAAGGACTCAGTCATCTTTAAAGTACTGGCCACTGGGAGTTTGACCACATTCCAATGAGTATATGGGCAACTCAAATTGGACTTAGAGGGTTTTTTTGTTTTTGTCTTCTTTCTTTTTTTGCTGGACCTGGGAGGAATAGAAAACAAGTGTCATCAGTGTGCATTATATTAAAGTCTCCAAATAATCAATAAAAATATTATGTCGGAAAAAAAGCAAATTAGAATCTAAGGGCTAGAAAGATGGTTGAGCAGTTAAGAGACCGTGCTGCTCTGCCAGAGGACTTGAGTTCAATGCCCAGCACCAGCATCAGGCAGCCTACAATCATTTGTAACTCCAGTCCAGGGGCTCCAACACCCTCTTCTTGTCTCTATGGGAATCTGCACTCATGTACACACACAATAATTAAATAAATATAAATTTGGTGGCTGGAGAGATGGCTCAGAGGTTAAGAGCACTGACTGTTCTTCCAGAGGCCCTGAGTTCAATTTTCAGCAGCCACATGGTGGCTCACGACCATCTATGATGACATCTGGTACCCTCTTCTGTATACTGTATACATAATAAATAAATAAATCTTTTAAAATAAATAAATATAAATTTAAAAAATAAAAAAGTTCATAAATATGTGAGTAGAAATAACTTTAATCATTATCACATAGTTCTCCCTGTATTGAAAAATATAAGGCAGTTTACAGAGAAATAAAAGAAAGCCAACATGATTGGTGCTTGTTATACCACATTAATAGTTCAAGTACAAGAGTCTCATTCTTCTCAAATTTATTCATTTAATGAATTTAAATATAAATCTAAAAGTCTAAGATACTTCAACACAATCCTGATGAATAATAGTTCATATTCATAGACGGACTTTCATGAAGTACAACAGAGACCTGAACATACACTGAAGGCTTCATAACAGAAGCAGTGGTGGACTGAGATGTTCCAAAAGTCATACTAGACCAGCTGACTAGTCACACAGGACAAACTCTTGACATAAGAAACCAATATCAAATGAATTATAGACATAAGCATAAGGGGTAAATAATGAAACATCTAGAAGAAAACATTTCAGGACATTCTCTTGATACAGTTAAGCCTGACACAGTTAAGGATTTCTTAAATTGAATATGAAAAGTTCTGAGTAGAAAGGACACTTGGTAAAGTATACCAGGCTAAATAATAATTTTTGCTTACTGAAGAACAGTATTAGAAAAGTTATGTATAAATGGCTGAGGTAGGAGTAGACCCCATGACAGAACTCTTGCTTAGCGTTCAGGAGACAATGGTTGGATCTCCACTCAGCACCATAAAAAAGGAAAGTATGCAATGGCTGAGTAGAACAAGATATTTCTAATTCAGGACTAACAAATGATGTGGATAAGAAAAAATAGTGGAAAAATAGATACAAACCTTGAACAAATTACATGAATATCTTTTCCAGAAAAGAAAATTAGCAGTGTGTAATATTTGTGTGGGGAAGGATTCAACATGACAAGGCATCAAATAAACATGAATTCAGACTACAGGAAATATTACCTCACATCCTCCAAGCATTTAAAATAACATAGACATCAGATATTGGCATGGATATGAAGGAATTAGACCTTCAGTGAATGTTGACAGCACATCTGTCCAGTTGTTTGGCAGCAAATACTAATAAAAAAATCTGCATAGCTTATAACCTGATATCTGCTCTTGAAGGTCTTCCCAGCAGGAACAGGTACACACACTTACCAAAACCAGTGTGCAAGAACTACTCATGAACAGCAATGAGCCCCAAATCAATTCTTAGCTCTAGGATCAGTGAATCAATCGATATGTCATGGCATAGCAATAAGTCAGAGTGAACCCCGGGGGGGGGGCTCAGAAAAAGCTGTTCTCCCAAGTGCTAAGTAGAAAGCATTTTAGGTTTTCCCGTCCATATTATTTCTTTTTCACTGACCTGATATTTTTTTTATATAAGCTTTTTATGAAAACAGAAGTCATTCTTAGCTAGTGAGTGATTAAGAAGATAATAGTGAAAAGGTAACAGGCCATGGTGGGCTTCAGTGTTCCCGTCTATTCTAGAACAGTAGCACGGAGTACATCACCATGACAGACAATAAACATGAATGGATTTCACAAACAGATTTTTCATGAGAAAGACACTCACACATTTATTGAACACACAACTGTAATATAGGCTGTAATCTGAGCACTCAGACGGCTGAAGCTGTACTTTGAGTTCAACACCAGGCTGAGCTACATGGTGAGAGCCTGTCTCAAAAAATTATAATGTTAGGGAAATTTTATGATGATAGAATTCCTGAAAATAATTACCTTTGGGATAATGTACAGATGAGAAAGGGACCTCTCTCTCTCTCTCTCTCTACACACACACACACACACACACACACACACACTTCCTATTGTGATAAACACCACAACCAAAAACAAGGGCTTGTTTCCTCTTACACCTCCCCAATCACAATTCATTATCAAGGGAAGCAGGGATTCAGGTAGGGCCCTGGAAACAGGCACCGAAGCAGAGAATGTGGAAGAATGTGCCAGCACTGGCTTGTTCCCCATGGCTTTTTAAGTTTGCTTTCTCATCCACCTGAGCAGGGGCAGCACCATTGGGATGTCAGGCCCTCTGGCATCAATCATTAGTCAAGAAAATGCCTGACAGACAGTCCAGTCTGATGGAGGCAATTCCTCAGTTGGGATTCCCTCTTCCCAAGTGACTCTACATAACAAGTTGATAAAAACTAACCAGCACAATGTATATCTGTATACTGTATGTCTACATTTTACATTAAAATCCTATAAAAGAAGTCTGGTCGTTGCCCCCCCCCCCACAATTTGCTTCTATCTTTTGTCAATGACACTTTTAGTCTATGAAAATCACCACATACATCTAAAATGTCAGCTAGCCAGTGGTCTACAAGATCATGTTTGTGATTCACTGTCACTGCATCATTCTTAAGCAATAGCACTCAAAAAATTAATTTTTAAAATTATAAATAAGCAAGACCCCCTCAGGAGGGAGACAGAGAGAGGGCCTCTTGGCATCTGACCTACACTTACACTGCTGGATCCCACGGCTTACATTTCAGTAGAAGAGAATTAAGAACACTAGTTAGAAACAAAAACCTAGCTGAACACATTTTTCTCATTTATGCTTTATCCTAAACATTTGTAAAGATTTAGCAGCTCACTCCAGCAAGGCTTTTAATCCACATTCCAGTAACAGAAATTTCAGAAACGTTTTCTCACAGATGTCCTTGTGCCCAGGCCCCAGAAGAGCCAAGTAACTTTGTTGTTTCAGGCAACAAAGATAAAAGTAGAGGTGGAGAAAACCTTGAGATTGTGGCCTGTGGGCAGACATGAAGGGGCTTCCTCTGAGCATGTGTTTCTGTACCTGGCCCAGCATCCTACAAGGAGTTGAGGGGCCTAGAGGGCAGGCCCTGGGTCTGAGACTGAGGAGAAGTACAGCAATGTTGAAAGCTGTCATGAATGGTTAGGAAATTCTCCTGGGTCTCAGCTCTGAACGGAAGAAGTGATGCATCCTAATTTTACTTCCCATTTGCAGCTGAGCTGGATATGCAGTAGATGAGGTTTCTTAGGGGAAAAAAAAAAAAAACCCGAGGGTTATAAGGAAGAAAAGGAACAAGTATGGGGTGTTAAATGGAAGCCACACATCAGAAGCTGGGAACCCCAATATGGCAAGGCTAGAGCTTCAATTAGCAGAGTGGAAAGTCAGGGTCCCAGAAGTATGTAGGTAGTAATAGTCCAGGCCAGGAAGACAGAAATACAGAGGGAAATGAAAGGTAATAGAGTTGAGAAAAATGCTAGGAGAAATCACCAGGGCTTATTCACTTTGTCTTGCAGCAGTAGCCTCTTCACCTGCCAATCAAGAGATGAGGATAACTCACTGCTGCTGATGCTCCCAGCCACCCAACCAGGACAGAATCAGCCTAGCCTGATCTAATGGTCTGAGCACATCATCTCAATCTCTCTCTCTCTCTCTCTCTGTGTGTGTGTGTGTGTGTGTGTGTG